>CAJNYU010002901.1:0-50745 GCA_905331475.1 Rotaria socialis
TCGATTGCATATGTATTGATGTCAGACGGCGACAAATAACGCTATCAAAACTTTTATCTCTTGCAGCGGCGGCTCCCCCAAAATTCTTAAATTTACCAGTAATTTGGTGGCTGCGGCGGCTGATATTATTGAAAAATCGGCTGCTGCAACGGCTCAGTCGTACGGCTGACACCTCTACTCCTGAATTTTCGAGAAATCAAAAAACATCCAGGAATTTATTTTGTAAAATCTGAGCACATTCATTTCAAGCAATTTTCCGACTCTTATACACATGCATCCAGCAGATCTCAGCAAATTTCATATAATTGTAAAATCAGATTTTTCGTTTCCCTGGAAATCTCAGAATATTGTAGTTTTTCTATGAACTGTTAGCGCCATATTCCTGAAAGGGCTTGTTCTAAGTACTCCACTCATGATCGAAACACAGCTCGAGTAGATCTATTCAATGATTTCGGCAGATTTTTCATAGCTCAAAGTAGGATCTTCTGAGATTTCTTTAGTATTATCTTATCAGCGCTGAAAGTCTGATTTCGTCGAGTTCCACTTGGAACATAGGTGCAAGAGTTGGAATATTGCTTGAAATAAATATGGCCAGATTTTACTAAACGAATTCCACGGATTCAATGGGATTTTTTCGGTTTTTGTTCTTGATTTTTAGGAGAAAGATTCAAAATCAAGCTAATCCAAATATACTATTCGATAGAGTATATGAATTTCTACTAATACTGTACGTATGGATGTTGGAACATCGGCTCAAAAGAGTATCGATACGTTTTACTCGAATACTATGCTGACTTTACTTAAATGATGGCCACTTAATAATTTTCACTGATATAGCTTGTGTAAACTATAATTTAAAAAATGGTACTATACTGAGGACCGTTTACGAACGGATACGATAGAAAAACTGCAATCGTTTTCAAAATCATTTACGGTTAGCATTTAGTTACGATGGTCGTTTACGACTCAGAATGATCAACTTGGGTGTATGAGAATACATCCTATTCCACAATGTTGAACATTCTGAAGCCAATTGCGCGCACGGAACCACACTCTAGATAAAAAGCGTTTACCCAGAAACCGACATCCCTTCGCAAGCTCTTTCGGAAACTCACAAACATATCTGAAAACGTTTTCGGCTCTAAGCTGAGTTTTTGAAATCAAGTTATAGGTTTCCGAATCCCCCGCAACGGCTCGGTTTTCGAGAATTCGGATAGGAAACCTTTAACAATATTCTCAGAAATCATCGAACATTTTCGAAACCTAAAAATTATCTTCGGAAACCATTCTTGTTTTTAAAACCTTCTCAGAAACTTAAAGCGTATGCCAGAATACTAGCTTGGTTTCCGAACATATCTCGAAAACCCTTCGGGATTTCCACATTATTCGGAAACTCATTAAACATAGTGGAAAACCGAACTAGTATTAAAATTTCATCTTTCTCATTTTCACGTTACCATTGTATAATTTAAATTTTTAGGAGTTACCCGGTTGATATAACAGAAATCGTCTTCAGTGTGCGCGAAATTGTTTTGTAAAACTTTTAGAATTGTTGAGATTGAAAAAAATTCTTCTTTTCCAAGAGAATCTTGTCGTATTTCTTACACTCCTAGTTGTATACAGTTGTAAATATATTAAATGACGAATTTTGCTTTGAAACTTGGTACACTTGACTAAATCGTCATTCCATTCAAGAAATTTCGTTTTTGTACTTTTTTTTTGAACTCTCTAATAAAGATAAAGAGGGTGTGAGTGTGGGTGTGGGTAAGACTTAAAACCATACCCACACCCACACCCTCAAGAAATAAAGGTAGTTCTTCAAGCACTCTGATATTGCTATCCAAACTAAGATGCGTGTACTCAGTACATGAATATTACTAAGGATTATGCCTTTTATTATTATAGATGAATACGAATGACGGTATAGATACTGATTTAAAAAGTAAACTGTTAAAGTGCCCACATAAGTTATTCCTTCATCTTCGTCCCTTACGGTTAAAAAATAAGTTTTAATTTAGGGTCGTCTATTGAAACACATGTTTCAAATATTTTAGTACGCATACATTAAGATTGAATTTATTTTATGATTCCAGAGGGCACCTCAAAGATTCCACATAAATTACCAATTTTTATCTTATTTTTATTTGAAATAGAAATATTTCGAAATATGTCAAGTAGAGATTTTTATGTTCATTTTGTTTCATAATATATTTGTCTTCATTAAAATTCATGAAAAGAACAATAATATAGGGAGCTTATTTTCTTCAATAAAATATAGCCTTTTTCTGCATTTAAATTTCCGAATACAAGACGAAGTATTATATTTTCAGATCTCGACTGATCGCAGAGCTTTGACTTAGGAAAACTTACAGAGTTTATGACTTTCTGAGATTTAAATATTGGATGATGTGAGAGTTAGACTGATTTCAACACTGGCTTCGGAGTTTAGGACTTGAGGACTCTGACTTTTATGGATAGCGAGAGCGTGGTACTATAGGGTTCGAACAGGCATTGTAAGTCTTAATTGAAAGACAACGGCATTGGCATAGATGAAGATCTTCTGAGTAAGACTCAATCGAGCAGTTTGAACTTTTAGATTCATGGAGACTTCGTGACTGCGATGAATTTGAGAACCCTTAGATGTCTGTTGTTAAAATACTAGTCATAACGGAAAATGAATTTGGCAATGTCGGATACCTATGTAAATCGGTTGCTGGTTTGTACCTGTGGAAAACGTTTAAAAAGTTCCCGAAGTATCGGAAACCTTCATTGGGTTTACGGGATCGTTAGCTTGCTTGTGAGAGTTTCATATAGTGACAAACCCGGAAACCTCCAATTCGTTTTCCAGAAAACGGATTTTATTTAGAGTGTAATTCCACCTAATTCCTGCAATTCCGGAATTGCCGAAACAAATGCCCACCTATTCCTTGGAATCCTGTAAAAAAAGGGTTTATGAAAGTGTACCGTGACACATACCCTTTTTTCCGTTTTTAAAATATCTGATAAACCCTTTTTCCAAATCATAAACCTAGAAACCATTTATTATCTTTGTCATATACGGAAAAAAGGGTTTATGGTACGTTGCACTTTCATAAACCCTTCTTTTGTTAAAGGCTCCATCAAAAACGTTTTTTTCGTTTATTATTCTGCGGATTTTTTTACGATGAATTTCCGGAATTCAGTGCTCACGCACCCACACCCGTGCACCCAGAGGGTCGTATCGCTCCGCCCACCCGCTGATTTTGTTGCCGGGCCCGTCCCATCAGTATAACCCGAAGATATTTTATATTAAGCAATTTGTTTATTTTAAATTATTTATTGCATATAATTAATTACATTTTTCAACAAAATATCTGAGGTAAAAGTTAGATATGTGTTTACTTGAATAAGCTGTAGTCGATCGAATCAGTACAATATCATTGACTGTAGATGGATTGATACTAGTTCTTCTCTGAGATATGATGACACCAGCTGAACTAAATGTGCGCTCCGCGCCAGGTGATGAGGCAGGGATGCAAAATATTTGTTTTGCTAGTTTAGCCATATTGGGTAGTAAACGTTCATTTTCTTTCCAGAATAGCAGCGGATTAGCAATGTGTCCTTTTAAAAACGAACACTGTGCTAAAATTATCTACTGATAAATTTCTAATTCACGACGCGCACGTTTTACAGTTGTCATATTATTGGTTCCTTCATCAAAATCTGCTTCATCATCAAATTGTGTTGTGTATGATTTGAATTTCTTTCGAGATGGCGGTGAAGAGCTAGCGTTTCCTGAAGATGGTAATGGAGAATTATAGTCGATTTGATGCGTTTCAATAATTTTTAGTTTTTTCAGCTTTAACTAGACAATTAGCATGTGTACGTTCAACATCAGTGGCACGCTTGAGCATTCGTGTACGTGTATTCAGTATTGCAGCGGCACAATGAAGATCATGTAAACTAAACATAGCTTTCAATAATTGTCGGGTCCACCTTTTGAAGAAAACAACTTGATATTCATTGAGTTGTATTTCAGGTCACTAGTTGAACTTTGATCATGAGATGTGAAAGCGATTGACGATGAATGGCCGGCATTCGATGAGATTGTATTATCAAAAGATTCATCAGATGATAATTCATGTAATTCAATGATCGTTATTGACAAAAAAAGATCAAGTTTTAATTCTAAATATCAAAAACAAATTTTAGTATATTGTTTTGCTTTTTAATACAAATTAAAAATATAAACTTCGATATGAAGAACGAAAAGGAAAGATAAAAACAACCAGCAGTCTCCAAGGACTGAGAAATAGGAATTCCTAATGTACCGAGGAATTGCCAGTGCCGCTGTGATAATTCCTAGAGGAAATGAGAATCAAGTATCGATTCCTTCACAGTTACACCATTCACGAAAGTTGCGATATTGCTGTTTTAAAAATACTTTTTGCATGAAATCATTGATTCTCACAATTTTGCAAGTGAAAATGAGTGTAAGAACCAAAATTATCGTGAATATTCCATATTTTTACCTTTAGTATCCAATGAACTGTAGGGGAACTGATGAGGAATTCCTGATCCTCAGTCCTTGGACACCCCTCCTCTAGTAGGAAAAAAACGTCTGTTGTGCAAGAGCTTTTTCTCTATTTCAAGTCACTTCGTGTGTGCTTATCATCTAATAACTTTTACTTTTGATAAATGCAGCTCTTCTTCTTTACACACTCTTTGGTTGAGACATAATGAAATAAACTAGAAACAAGTAAGATAAGAACAAATGGTCTCCCACGTATAAAACTCGTTGAAACCAACAGAAAAGGTCGCGTGGCAATTTTTACGACTATTTTTTGGCTGAAATCATATATGTTACCTCCAGAGGTGTGCGGACAGGGAATTTTCGTGCCCCGTAGGGCTCGCCCCGTCCGTATAACCCGAAGAAATTTTATATTTAACACATTGTTTATGTTAAATTATTTATTGTATATAATTAATTAGATTTTTTAACAAAAATCTGAGAGAAAAGTGTGGGGTGCGGGTGGTGTCCATTTACTCCATGTCTCTAATGACACCCACACCCTGTTTTATGTAGTATTTATATATAATATTTGTGTAATTAAATATTTTTATCAGATAAATTGTTTTTTTTGTCATTTCCTACAGCTTTGATGTAAATAAATTACTGTTATTATTGCGCGAAGATATTCTTAAGTTACTACGTGATCTCTTGCGGGATTGAAAAAAGTGGTAGTTAGGTGAATTTATATCTAAAATAATCTAGTAAAACAAAAATATGAGAGAATTGATCTAGTAGTATTTGAAAATCATATTTTGCTGCAACAAATATATTCATATATCGTCACTGTGTGATGGCGCCCTGTATTTTTCACTTGTCAGTTTTTCAGGAAAATCCAAAAATATAGCTCAATACAGTATCTTTTTTTCTATCTACTGATATCAATGCTATATCTAGACCCGTTCAAAAACTTGCAGAACAATCACCTAACACTTGCTATTGTTTACCAAACGAAAAGGAAAAAAAAGAAATACGTAAAAGGCAAGCTTGTAGATCATAAGATGAAAATAAAGAGTCAACCAATATGTATTTCGTACTACACACCTAGACTAACGACCTCTCAATAATTTTTTACGACCCTTCATCGTGTCCCGTGAAAAATCTTGACCCGCCTGAACCGGTGTAAACCTATACTCGCCCCGCCCCGCTCGCCCGTTAGTGAATCGCTACCCGTAACGCGTCAACCCCGCAGCTTTGTAAAAATTCGCGGTCGACCCCGCGGGGTCCAACCCGTGGATCGCACACCTCTGGTTACATCTATTTATTCAATATAGACTAGAATCGAATATTTTTCTATATGCATACTCTAATAATCATCACATTACCGTCAATAATTGCCTCAGGCGTAAAAATAACGAACGAGTAAAAAATTACTGAGAGCAGCTTTTTTATGTTAGCGACATGATAAGTTTCAGAATCCTTTAAAACACGTCTTTCTTCCCTTCACACAACATCTTGCAATAGGAATAATCGACAATCTATCAAAACTTTGTAACAATGAGTCATATCATGTTTTCTTTAAATTTCTGTACTCTTTTCGCAGAAAATCAACAAGGCATCTAATCTTGACTCAAGTAGCTCTCAAAGATCGATCATTATGATTGAAAGAACGTGAAAAATATTAAAATCATTTTTTGTTCTAGATTTAACTTTTTAAAATGGCTTATAGCAATTCTAACGAAAAACATTCGGCTACACGATTTGCTGATTTGGGCGCATTACCAAAACGCATGCTAGCACCAATCGAAGGCTATGAAAAAACACCATTAGTAACACTTGAAGAAGCTGTAAAATCTCTCGTCAAGATAGTACCAAAAGTCGAACGAAATGTATTCATAGTTAAACAGAATTGTCAAGAACCAGAAGATGGTTTAACAACTGATGAGTCAGCTGCCATTATGCTCTATACCTATGAATCTATGCCACATGAAGACTCCTTATACGTGAAATTGAATGATAGCTTACGATCTGAACAAAGAAAAAATTTAATTCCATGGTTCCTCTATCTTCGACTCATACTGACGGCACTTGCTCGTCTTCCATCAGAATGTTCTGCTATTTTACGAGGAGTCAAAGAAGACTTGTCGGCTGAATATTCAAAAGGCAAGACTTTTATTTGGTGGGGATTTTCATCTTGTACTTCATCGATCGAAGTGCTTGAAAATGAACAATTTTTTGGAAAAACTGGAAACAGAACCCTATTTCAAATACATAGTACTACAGCAAAAGACATAAAAAAACATTCATTTGTGCCTAGTGAAGACGAAGTACTCTTATTGCCTGCGAGACAATTTCAAGTTACATCTTGTCTTGATTCCGGAAATGGACTTCATATTGTGCAACTCAAAGAAATAAAACCACAATACGATCTTCTTGAACCAGTTCCAGTGCCTAATTCATCAGTGCAACCGCAAACAAAATCAAAATGTAAGTCCTATTTCATGAATCAATTAGATATGTGTTACTTAGACGCGAAATATAGAAATGACTCGCATACTTCATCATAAAAAGTAAAAGAAAAACAAGGTGGGTGTGGGTGAAATTTTTTTCTTGATTAGAGGAATGCTCATTTATCTGATTTTATTCATATTGATGACTGAGAAATCGAGATTTGCTTAAAAGAAATAGGTATTACTGATTCGTGCCATCTTATCATAGTACCAATTTGTCTATGGATAGTTTCAAAGCATGATATGATATGACATGAAGAAATAGACTATACGATGACGTCGATGAAAATTATATGAGATATATTTCTTGTATAGTTAAGGAGCATAATATATTGTTCTTTCGAAAAAAATATACTAAACGACATATAACCAGATTATTTTTTGGTTCAATGTAAATAAATAAATTTGAATCTTAACTCGTCATTTAGTCATATTCCGTTCGTAAAACTCTTTTAGAACATCTTTTAGTGCAAAATTCTTAATCGATTCTTGTCAGTTAATATTATCTTTATTTTGCCAATATGTGCTTTTTCTTTCACAGAAGAAGATATTATATTTATGTAAATTTATTAGATCGGAAACTTTATAATATCTGCACTTATCAAACTTCAAAGAATTGAAAGAGAAGAAAGCCAAATAAATTAAAGTATCGAAAAAAATACTATGTTCATATTTCAATATAAACACAATCAATATTTTGATTCTGAGCTATCTTCAGTGATATTTAAATAATTATTCTTGATTCATTTTGTTTTTTCAAAAAAGAAAACAATTTCTTTGTAAAGATCCTATCATTTTAATAAGAAAATCTCCGGTATAGGATTTACTATTAAACTTTGTATTTAAAAAACAAGTCGTCCGATTGCGTAGTCAGAGTAAACTTTATTCAGCTGTTTGATTGTTTTTAAGTATTTTTGTATTTCTGTAGATGAACATTTCGCAAACATTGAATTTTTAAGAAAAACCCAATGTTTATCAAATTGATTGTTATACTAATTTTTATCATTTCATATGTATAAATCAAGTACTAAACTTGGAAGTTTCATACGATGTTCAAGTTTGACATAAACGTAAATAGAAGATTTAAATAGACCAGCAAATATGCATGAAAAAGTCCGAGAGTTTTTTCATTTTTAGAAGTTAATATTTATATATTTTGAAACGATCTTCTTTTCCATTCTACTTTTTGAAGAGAAATTATGCGTCATTGAGAGCATTTTGAACAGAGTAGAAAGGCGATACATCTTTATAAGCTCTAGTTACCCCGGTCGAAGAAAACGATCAGTAAACAGTCGTATACGATAGTAATACGGCCCGTTTTACGTGCCGTATTTTCCTCGTATAGCAGGGTCAGTAATACGGCTGTATGTTCCATAGAATACGATAATATTACGCCGGCTTTACGAGGTTTTACGGCTGATATACGGTGTCCATGTATGGCCGTAATACTGCCCCTGTTAAAACGCCTTAATTCGTCTTAAAACGGCCGTTTTACGACGGAATACGATGCAAAAACGACTGTTTACGGTAATGTTACGCAGGTTTACGGTGGTCTGTTTTGATCGACCTGGGATAGTCGCGTACTGAACAATACGTAATATTCTCTCTCTCTCGTATATAAGCTCACGGTATATTGGGAGAAATAGGGCAGTATTATAAAATCAGAGAGTAGCTAAAATTTGAGTTGTTCGAAGAAATAGTTTATTAGAATGTGAATAGTGTTAGACTTGACTTGTATTGAGAAACATATGCACCCTATTATTAGCAGCGCAATATTGCTATCTTGTTTTATTGTAAGCACATTATTGAATAAATTATTACAAGTTGGTATTGTCCAAAACATTCTTGCTTGTTACATTTCGATGAGTTCGGCAAATTATTTATGCCAATAAAATGATTAGAAAATCGATTCAATTTTCATTAGTATTCTTGGTTGTGTACTACTTACAAGAGTTTTGATTAATATCTCGCGACACACCCACACCAACACCCTGAATACGATTATATCTGTCCCTATTATTGTTTTCAGTTCTTGTGTATTATTGTTAAAGTGTATTAATCGAACCTGCTAATAAAGAAGTGAAAGTACACCTTAACACCCACACACCCAAATTTCCACAAAAAAAGAATGATCTATTCAAAGAATTACTGGATGACGCAAATGAATTACAAAGTAATTCTGTGTTGAACAATAACCAGTATAGCTCTTATGGGGACTACCACGGAGAATCGGGGTCTACCATGGTGTGGGTGTCACGTAGGGTATACGCAGCAAGAGCACACACACACACATCATACATGATAGTGTGGGTGCGATGAAAGGTGTACACAGCGAGAACACACACATCTCAGCCCATATATTTTTAGGATCATAGTAGACTCTAGTAGACCCTGTTAGACCCTGCTAGGTCCCGATTCCCTATGGCAGACCCTGATTACCAATGGTAGACTCTGACTACGTTACATTTTTTGAATTATTTTGTAATTCATTTGTGTCATGAAGTCGAAGATGCAATAAATGATAAGAACAATGTATCTGATGAACGTTGTATGTCAGACATTTTCAATATCAGCAATGATTATAATAAAATATTTCACTTTTTGATTCAAAACAATCTTTTTTAACGTACGATATTGTTATTTGTTTTGCTCCTAAACCGATTCACATAGCTTTCTTATTTATGTATTGCTAGCCTTACTGATGATCTAATCGATAGTTTACGGTTGCTCTCTTTCTTTTTCTGCTATGACCCTAGACAAGAAAATAGTCACGTCATTGTTTCTGTCTATGTGACGGAGAAAAAAGGAAAAGAATTGATCGTACCGGTCAAACGACTGCAATTATATATATATTTTTTCTTTTTTCTCTCTTCATTTTTATTCCGCTATAAGAATTGACGAGATCAGTGATGATATTCATGCTACTGAACAAAACTGTGAAAAAGTGAACATTGATTTCATCAGTAATTCTGAATATTGATTTTATTCAAAATAGACAAAGAAGGAATCCAACAATTTTTTTTGTCTATAGACTCTACAAAAATTGATTGATCAATGAAGAATGAAATATACAAATATACAGGAGGTACTTTGAGTATGTTCATGACGTTCATAATTCACTGTACTCTGAAAGACACAAGAGCAAGTGGCTCGTTTTTTCAGAACATGGTTGTAGATCCAATGTGTTATTATACACTGACTGTACGCTGTTGGTTTTATTATTCGTTCTGTAAGTATTCATGAACTATAAACTATTTATATCTTTCTATACTTTGCGTAGATCACCAACCCTGTGTCTCTTACATCAGTCGCGGTGATGCAGGCATTTTGCCCCCATTATTAATGATGATACTTCTTATTTTTTTACCTTACTTGTTATTTCGTACTGTTCGACAACTTCAGAATATCATTGTCCTTTTGTCATTGATAATTACAACTAATTGGCTTTTAGCTCGTTACTGCTATAATATTTACATGTCACATGAAGTAGACATATTTACCGTCTACTTCTTAGTTTGGCAATTTGTTGGTCTTATTTACAAATGGCTCCATCAAGATCTACCGATTATTTCTTTTACTCTTCATCAAAAAGCAACTTGCTTATCTATGGCATTTTTAGCATTTATAACATACGAGGTTGTATTACGACCTCTACCCACATATGTTGGTTTTGCTTTCGTTTGGTTAATGTCTGTTATAGACATGTAAGTCTGTATAAATGGTTTTTATTTCTTTAATAGTCAAACATCCTTGTTACAGTAACATTACAAACATTGCAGGTAGTAATTATTTGAGAGAGAAATAGTTGATCGATAAAGATCTAAAGATACTCGCATTCAAATACAGATTTGAGACACGTGGTATAATCTATAAAATACTCATTTGTTATCGTAAGATGTTGATCACCGAGAATCTAGTTTTTCTTTGATCAACATGTTCGAGACTACTTTACAAGAACTAAGAGCACATCTTTTTCAAATCTATTAAGTCAATGATCGGTAAAGAAATATACATCAATACAAATTAAGAATTTTCTGTAATCTTCAATCTACAAGAATTTTTTTATTCGTGTCAAAATACATTTTATAAGATAAACTCATGCACACTTTTTCTTATTCACAAGACACGCTTGCACAGAAACGAATGCTATGCTGTTTGTTTGCCGAAGGCCTCGCGAAACCCCCTAGACTGTTACGGCCCTTTAATTCTTATGCAGGCTTGTTAAGCATAAAGAGATCAACTCATTTTGCCCTCACTCTCACCTTTGGGCCGCCATCCATGGCTAAAAAATGCTTTCGAGAAAATGCTTTTTGGCGAAGAGCATACTTATGTACCTTTAAAAATTTACATTATACGCTTTATCTTTTTCTATACAAACAGAAACAGCATGCATTTATATCAGATGTTAGATGAAGGATAGGATATCTCACTAGATAATATAATGCAATTGGAAAAATGCATTAGTTATTATATCAAAGAAAGAAAGACAATAGAGAAATAGACCAAGAGAACACCAAGAACAATGCCGGACAAAACGTATGAAAAGAGATAGCTATAATAAACAATATATGTAAAGGAAGCGAGAGGGCGCCCCAAAGATGAGAGTGAGGGCAGAACGAATATATATGGCTAATACCGTTAAAACATTTCTGTCTTATGGTACATCTTTACATATGAACTTTAACAGACTTGAATCATCTAGGATTGACATTAATTGCACTACATGTCAATAAATAACGAGTGATAAAATATTTTTGTCGAACAAAATATTCCTCTTCCCAGTTCGAACAGTACGGTCCGCATACGGCCGTTGACGGTTACTTTACGACTATTTTCCGGGCGAAAGTTTACCGTAATATCTGGCGCAGTAATACGGATCGTATGATGATGAGAGTACGGAGCACAAACAGCCGTAAACCATGAAAATTCAGTCCCGTTTACAGTGCGGTATTACTGTGTCAGGTATTACGGACAAATACGGCCTATTTACTGCTGTAAACATACCGTTTTGGCATCGTTTACCGTGGATAAACAGACCGTAAACGAGTCCGTTTTGATCAACCTGGGTTTGGAAAAATTTCTGCATAAAGTGAAATGTATCTTATAAGCTTTCTGTTCGTTCTCAAAATTTGAGAATGAATTCTTAGATACTGTAATATTTTGAATTTTGATATTGTCTGAATGAATTCATTCCTTCCGTCTTAGTCATACAGACAAGATTTTTGTGTTTTTTTTTATAATAGTGTCGCCTGTTTTCATCTAAAATGTCGTGAGTATGATCCAATAACGGATGCACTGGCGGACGCAATGTTATTTGATTATCCAACAGCTCCACGTGGATATTATTGCGTATCTGATATCAACGAAATGAACGATGATATGGAAAATGAGAACGAGTGTAATTCGATGATTGGATGGGGTGACGTTTTTGCCTTCGATCTTTTATTATTATTGGTTATACCTAACAATTATTCGATTACAATAAGAGCATATACAGCATTCGGCTGTATAGTTTGCGCACAACTTGGTGATCTATGTACTAGTTTCATGCATCCCTATACTGATTCGAATGATTTGCCAGCTGTACCTCTTCCAACGATTGCTGTCACTGCTTACGCAATTGCCATTAATGCCATCATTGAATATTCAAATCTTGACTGTGAAGATCCGTTGAAATGAAGAAAAAGTCTTCATTATCACTGTTGATACTTTAACCCTTCCAATCCTGACATATTTCGTTTGTATTCTGCATGTCATCTCGTAGATGACATGCGGGATTGAAAGGATTAAACTGATTTATTTGTTAGCACTTCTCTCATTACTCATTGATAAATAAAAACTTCATGGTTTAATATTTTTGCGATTTATACCACGAAGAAAAGGTTGATTTTGATTATCAATGGTTGCTATTGAACGCTTTCAGTTTTTTTCGGTTACATAACAGATCCGAGTTCTTATGGATAATCTTTAGGGTTTTCATCATTAAACAGAACAACAATGATGTTTTTGCTAATGAATTGATCATCTTTAAAGTGCAAAATTTTTCGAAAACTATGATACAAATAGGCGTAATGCCTTTAAAGAGAACAGCAACGGATTATTGCATTTCTACTATATTTAATCTATCCAAAGACACATCTAATTTTCTAATCAAGTTAATACTTATTTGTTAGGTGCTAAAGAACAATGAAAATTAGAGAAATCAATCTTTTCTAAGTCTTTTTGATGGGATATTACAGTTTTACTTAGGGTGTACCAAAGGTAATGATGCTAATACCTTCTTTTCGTATAGAAACCTTGAATAAATTTTCTCAGTGATGAATACCATCATTGCTATATAAAAGTATTTAAGATTTATCTGAATTGCAGATTTTTGTAGAACATCGGGATTCTTGCTCGCATCGCATTTCGTATACGAGTGAAGCTCGAATACCATCTAGTTTTTTCTTTTTAACTAGAAATACACATCTTTTTCTTCATTTTCTGTGTTAAAATGATCTCGAGAACGGAAAATCGTAGAAAAGTGGTTAAAACGTGAGATCGAAGTTATTACCCCTGTTTTCGAATCTTCAAACTGAAGTTCCGTTCGCTCAGAAATGTGGTTCCAAAATGGCGAAAATGAACGAAATTTGTGACGAGATAATTAAAATGACGTCATCAACATATGTTAGCTACTATAGTCTATTCATTTACAGCTGATCTTAGATAATGAATCATGGAGATAATTAATCGATCAATCGAAATCGATCCTTAAGAATGTATCGCTAAGTAAGAATAGAGTTTTCAGAGTGATGAATTGCATTATGCCTACATAAAAAGTATTCAACATTTCTCTCAATTGAAGATTTTTCGTAGGAAACTCAGATTCCTGCTTCGCATCGCAGTTTGTATACCAGTGAAACTCTAATACCATCTAGTTTTCTTTCTTTCTCGACATACGCATAAAATTTTCGGATTTTGTATCGCAATGATCCCAGGAACGAAACATCAGAAAATATTCGTTCAAACGCGAGATAAAAATATCAAGTTAGAACCGCTAGGTTTTGCTTTTCGATCTTTATTAGAAGTTTTCCTTTGTTTATAAAGTGCCTGACAAATTTGAGTGAACTTTGTTTTCTTTTCAACATTCGCGATAACTAGATGGCACATGAGTCGAGACTCGTCTGCAAAATGCGGTGCGAAGCTTTTCCGAATGTCGAGTATCGAGATATCGAGATATCGTATGAAATAAATAGTCGTGTTTACAAGACTGAATACACAACATTTTATTTGAAAAAGTATTTCTAGTTTGTTAAATTCAATTCTCTTTTGCTATCAATATAGTGAAAAACGTGAAATGTCGACCGGTAAGTCGACGTTGAAAAAAGTAGACGCTATTGATATTCATTACTATGAGAACTCTATCAGTGAATATCAACTCACTCCTAAAGAATACTATTGATTGATCATTTTAATTATCCATATGACTCATGATCTATTATCATCTGCGATATATAAAATCAGTTGTTCGAAGAGAGCGGCGCCTAACTTTTCTTTCGATTTTCGTTTTAATTATCTCGAATGTAAAAAAAAGCAAAGCCCACTAAAATCTGTCATTTTGTCGAGCTCTTTATACAAACGGAAGCTTCTAATAAAGGCTTGAAGACAAAAGCTAGCGTTCAATCTTGGCATTTTCACCTCACGTTTAAATGAATATTTTATGATTGTCTGTTCTAGAGATCATGGAGACACAAAACACGAACTTTTGGTACGTACGTCGAGAAAGCAAAAAAGAGAAAGAACTAGATGGTATTCAAGTTTCGCTCGAATACGAAATGCGATGCGAAGCACGAATCGAATCTATGATAAAATCTGAGAAACGAACAGCTGATGGAAATTTCATACTTTGACAGCAGACTAACATTTGCGGATGACGTCATTTTAATTATCTCGAAGATTGAAAACGAAAATTCCTTACAAATCCGTGTTTTTGGAAGGGTATTTTTGAGCGAACTGGCTATCTGATGAAAGATTGGAAGAAATATTTGAGCAGTTCAATCTCGATACTTTCACATTTCATTTGAACGACTAAGGGTGCGTGTGTTTGTGGGTGTCCTTTTCTTACTCACACCCACACCCCCTTATCAATGATTAATCGGATTGTATTTAAGAGAAAAAAACCAAATTGGTGACTTCAATGCATATTAACATAAGCTTTTTAGTCCTTATTATTCTAGCCAATTTATCATGTTTAGTTTTTTATTTGTAGTAAGTACTATTTTTATATATTCAGAGTAGAATACTAGTATAAAGACTTTAATTAGAAATTTCTTTTCTTTAATTCATGCTTTTTTTATCATCAAAATTATAAAGTTGTTTTTGTCATGTATCTCATAGATAATAATGTTCTAGATAAATTTAAGAGCAACAAAAATCTGTAAAAGAGCATTTTATTTTGCACTGAAATGTTTGTTTTTTATCTATTGATTTGATTTCCAACTAAAACAAAATGTGAGATGAGGGATCAGTTATGTTTTACATTAATTATTGACTTTCATTAACATGATTAACTTTTGAATAGATCGTTAGGATATTTTATCTCAGTGCTACTCAAATCACTGACAATGAGACTCAAACAGCTTGTGAATACACTAAAACCTAATCAATTAAGCTGAGCTGCTATATCTTTTCTTTTATATTTAGCATAGTTAATGCATTAAGAGTTCGACATAGTTGTTGTATTTGTATGCACTTTATTTCTATTTGTTTGAATCATATCATCACATATTTCCCTATTAATTATTATTTAATAGAATCTTCTAACGCGATATTCGCATGTCATTTATTGAGTGGTGTATTCTTCTACAGAAATTCACTAAATCCAATTGAATGAGTATATATATGTGTCTGTGTGTATTTGAAAGAATAGAAATGAATATTTACATTTACGTCAAAGTATATGGATACGCAAAATGCAAGAATAGGTTCAGAATTTTCATACTAATTAACATGAACGGAAACAACTTTGATAAAATTTACTTTGATGAGCAATTTTCAAGATGATTATTTCGTGTATTCAAAATAAATGTTAGTAAAGTATTCATAAATAAGACTTTGTATCATTTTAGATGACAAGAAAAGTTTTAAGAAAATTATGCAAATGCTGAAATTTAAAAACACATGTTTCAGAGTATAAGACTAGAGCATTTGTGTGAAAAACTAACTTGGAAATTTTATTTCGTTGTTGCGAATTTATAATATTTATATCTCGATACTGCATAACATCTTTTGTTTAGTGAATAGTTTTTCTTTAATATTTACTGTGTGATTGATAACTCTTCGTATTGATATATCAAAATGCAGTCTCCAGGAAAACAACGATTTTGAGAATGGATAATCGATTTGTTTTGAGGTTACACAGAATAATATCAACCAAATACTGAATTTATGCAAAAAATTTCGATTGAGTTAATCTTTCATTTTTCAGAGTTTCGATATTCTACAAGCAATAACCGGAATGTATACGTATTTGTTTTAGACATCAATGCTTACAAATGTAATTATTTCTTTGACATCAGTATGAGTACGTGAAACTCACTTCGACTAGCAGTTCACTTTTAGTACATGATATTATTAATTTGTGTTCAGTGATTGATTTTGAAACTTTTAGAAAAAACGCAACAGTCTGAATGCATTCTTAGAGGCTTTGATGTAAGCTAAAGTTCCACTAGTGTTTAGTCACGCTAAAATTCATTAAGTTTAAAGGTAATGTGTGTAGTTTTTGAAGAATCTTGAATTGAATAACGATTCTACGAGAAACTTTTATATTAACATTTTAATTTGTGTTTTCACGCGAGTCTAAGAAAATTTTCAAATTGTTTTTCTTGACATTATTAGTAGCCTTATTGAAAGAAAGTATAAAATGAAACATAAACTCTACAATAGAAAACATCTAAACTGATTTATGTTAGCAAAACGTTTTCTTTCTGTATAACCGATATTGCTTTTTCTTCTTCAAATATATTTGAAAAATACAATCACTATGTTTTGCGTAGAGAAATGCATTAAAACATATGAGATCAATTCAAAAACGTTAAGGAAAATCATTTATCTGAAATTTTTGACATTGTATTTCACGAAATGGTCTGTTTACTTATTATTTACTGCGCAAATATTTATATTTTTTAAATACATGTTTTCTTTCTAATGCAGACACTCATTGCAATTGGCATTGATAGTAATATTGGTGATCATGATGCATAATTGCTTGCAGAAGTACTAAAAACGAATAAAGTATGTTTTGTTTCTGTCGAAGGTCGTTGCAATATTAAACGTTTATTTTTTCTGGGAGAATATTGAAACATTATTGAAAAAAAGAGATGAAAAGGTTTATTTCGAAAAGTTTTTGATAAGACGTCAAAAGATAAAGAGTGGACAAGAAGTTCTGACTCGATTTCAATAATAAATGTATTTGTAGTAAAATACATAATTTTGAAATTATCTCTGTGAGAAGAAAATGCGATAAAACATGTTCTACAAAATGACTATGGATTGACTTCGCTAACTCAACGAGTAGGAAACTGTGCTTCGCCATAAAGAAAAGCTAACAACAAGTCCGGTCTATATAGTGATGCTTTGAGTAAAAGATTTTTCGATCATGTTTGTTTCATTCTGATTAGAATTGATTGTTCATCTCTATTGAATTGCCAAGTCAAAACTTCGGTCACGTTCTTCGTTTTTTCTCTCACTTTCGCTATTCTTCTCAAAAATGACACAAGAAAAAAGTTCAAATCGAAAGATATTCCAGTTTTACAAACTTTCCACTTTTGGTATGATTTTATAGAGAAATTCTCGATACTTCGATTGAGAAAAACAAGAATTTGTTTCATGGCATCTGATATAGTAACACGACTCAAATCCATTTCGTCGTTAGTTCTTTGTTGTGGAACGTATTTCTAAGACTATAAAATTTTTACTAAACGAGATAGTGTAATTAATCAATAGTCATCATTGCAGAGCGTATGTTACTGCATTTTATCCTCATAGAGACAAAACCATAGTTACTTATTTTACTATCGAAAAACCTCTTATTCAAATTGATTCTGGATTTCTAGTCCACCCTTTATTCGTAAACAAATAGAGTATTTTTCCATAAGCATTTCTATGAAATGTGAACAATGAATGTTTTAGATAGAAATCAAAGAAGATAAAAAAGAAGTAATAATACTTCAGTCTTCTTGGACGTATGAAAGAATACATCGCAGTTAAATGTCCATACTGATTCTGTTTTACGAATTTTCTTGTCATACTTTTGAGAATATCATTCAGTTTTAAGTAAACAGTAAAACAGCTGCATTTGTTTTGGATTCATTTCGTTGCATGTGGAATAAATCAGAATTTTCATAGATCGCTGATTCATTTTCTATGCTTTCTATCAGTATCTTGATTTTCAGCTCCGAATTTAATGACTCTATTATTTATCCTTAAATTCTTAAAAACAAATTTTCCATTGATTACAATCTAGAACCGTTTATCAGATATAACTATTAGTAGAAGATCGAGATGCACATTCACACCCTACTTTTTTGGTGACAAAAATTTTAATATATTTCATCAAGTTTTATCGTGTAAGTCTACATCATGAAATGTTTTCATTGTTAAACACACTTACTGCATAAATTCGATTTTTTTTGTTTGAAAAAAAATCTACAATTATTGCGTCATCAGAAATGTTTTTAAACATTATCATTATTTCAGTTTTGCTGGGCAATATTTATTTGTCGTTGTTTTTTTTACATTGATCTAAACTCGACATACTTACAAATGTATTAGACTCATTTATTTCTATAGGAAAGAATAATCTGAACGTATACATTCGATTTCTGTCTTACACAGTAAATATTTAACCTATATATAATAAAAAAAAGACAGTTTCCCAGTTGTTGGCTTAAATAAATGTGGAAACTTCGGATTTCATCCGAAAGTTATGTGTACTGCAAAAAGTGCATGGGATATATGAGTCATTCTAGAATGTCTGAACACCAAAATTATCATGAGAAACTAGGCAATTTGATTTCTGGATGCAGTTTTTGTGCATTTTGAGACGTTTTTCAGGCGATGTTTCATCAGAAAGCTACGGTTTAGCTCAAAACTAATATCAGATTCGGAATCAGCGTTAAAAACTGAGTCGATTTATATATGTTGTGAATAATTCTGAGAAAGATTTATTTTTTGAAAAAAAATTCCCTGTACTCCTCTCCTCAGGGATGGCCTGGTCAAAAATGACAATTTTTCCGATAACTCAGCCATTTCTTGAGGGATTCTTCTCATCTTCGAACTCGACCGAGATATTCATGAGATCGAACTGTGTGGAAAATTTCATCGCGGTCTGACTCTCCTTTCGCAAGTTATCGTGCCTACGGCCGGACACACTGACCGATTCTAGAGTGTACTCACTTTTTGAGTACACAAAAATCATGTTGATATTGGATGTTGAATATAAAATCGACGCAATCTCTTTTTGTTTTCTTTTAGCAATTGCTTTAATTCTCATTCTTGAAAACAAATTCTTAATAACTTTCTTAAACAGGCGGCAGACGAGCGAGCGATGAATTCCTAGTTATGAAACATAAAGTGTTACGAGAATTTTATTTGGGATCAGTGGAGAGTTTTTTGAAAAATTAATTTTTACTATCGCTAGAATTCATTATCTCAATAAGATTTCCACCAATCTTTGTCTATTCTGTTTCATTCTGATTTCCATTAAAAACAATAATTAGATAAAACTCGGCTGTGTTTATTGACTATATAAGATCACAATATTTTGGACAACGATACATATTTGAATTTTTTTCACCCATTTTTTTAAAGGACGCATATACAAAATATTTTCGAATAAAAAAAGCTCGATTTATGTAGTCGCTGCAGCAGTAATTTGAGGTAATTTAGGCAAGTCGGATACGCTGCCGTTACTTCTTGAATCAGATGAACTTCCATTTTGTATTGTATTGATTCCTTGTGTTAGAAATGCATTATTTCTGTTATCATGATTAGTATCCAACGGACGATTCTCATTTTCCAAACGATTTCTATATGAAAAATCATTAAATATGGATCATTCAAGTTGCATTTTAACATTACTCGTTCATAGTTAATTCTGTCATATTAGCTTTTCTTGCATTCATTCGTATGAATAAAGCTCGAAGTACTTGTTCTTTTTGTTCCCATGTTAAATCAGCAATATCAACTTCTGTACCAAGATTTGTCCTATTAAATGACATACAATTAAAAATGAATTCTAATAATGTTTGAACGTTTTTTTGGTTTGGTTATGTACAAAAACCATTCATCTTCAAAAACGTTTTAATGTTTTACACTTTTTCTTTACAACTTAATGAAAAGTAAATATTTGTCTTATTGAAGTTGTTGAGCTGCTGACGCATAGAACAGATCGATTGAGATAGAGAAGCAAATTCATTGCAACGAAATCATACAATCGTAAAACTTCTTTCTAAGGAATCAAGAAAGCGACTTAACCTTCGCACCAGATTGGAGATGAAAAAATCTATCGAAAAAAAAAACTTTTGCTTTCTAAACCCTCAGAAATGACCTATGATTTCATTTTTTTCACATAGATCTGAATTTAGCAGAGAAAATTTTACACTGTCAGATATATTGTATATCGAATTTAAAAATCATGCGAAACTCCTCTTCATTCATACTAACAGAATTTCAATCGAGAATGCCTGAAGAGAATATATTGCAGATTTTTAAAGTGCGTTTTTATTTCATTACTAATTTCTATCGAATTCGTTGGCGACTCATAATCGAATTGCAATATTTTATTATCAAGAAAAGTTTGTCAATACTTGATTTAAGATTGTGGCTACCATCGCTTGGATCGTCTCTCTTGTTAGAACAATGTTTTTGTGAAATACATCTTAAATATGGAAGTATCAACGGTAGCATTCTGTATCCATCTTATTCTCTCATAGATCACGACATAAGTTTTTGACGCTTGAATACAAACTGTCAATCAATTACATACAACGAGGAAAGAGCAAGACTCGTGAACTTTCGGGCTATATGCTTGGAGTATTTTTGAAAAATTTTGAGCTTTTCCAATACTTATTTTGATTAGTGTTTCGGTGTATAAATGAGAGTGCACTCCAGGTAAATCTAACGATTACTAAGGTTGAAATACTTGATCTTATTCTACGGACACTCATATCTCGGAATAGAATGTTATTTTTGAACTCTCACATCTGATAGACTTGAGTAATCTGAATTTCTATTTCTATTCTGGAACACTAGTCAATATAAGAATTCAAAATTTTGCAAGAATACTTCTGAAGAAAATAGGGAGTGAAAGTCTCACTGCTGACCTCCCCATTACATATATCACTAATTAGGAATCATTGTGATAAGGCTCGTGTATCTCTCATTGCCATTTCAATCCTTAGTAGCTAGACTAGACTACCGTTACAGACATAAACAAATAGATATATGTCTCAATTATCGATCTTAGAAATATGGCATCAGGATGGTGACTCTAAAGCCTATGAATAAGTTCCAAATTTTAGCCTCAAAGGAGCTGCGCTAATAAGCTTTTTATCCAATAGATATTTCACTAACTTTTAGCAAGACTTCAAATACAAGCCTCGTATCTTATACAAAAAACTAACTTTACCATTTTGTTGCTTCTTCTAAATCATGAAAAACACTATTTGTACTGTATCCATGAAATGTTTCATTAAATGTTCGTATTCTGGGATAATCTCCTTGTCCATGATGAGCATTTAACATTCGATTTTGATAAGCACTAAATGCATCTTTTCGATATTGTAAACGATTTAAAGCAATTTGTTTTTTAACATGTTGTAAAGCATCTAAGAAGAATGTTTCTAATTCTGTACGTTGTTCAATAATAATCTTAGCTAATTTTCTAACTTTATTCATTTCTTTTGTTTTTAATTCTAATCCACGTTGTAATTTTATTATGTCAGCACGCGATGATTCATGTTTAATACGCGATTCTTCAATAATATTTTTTCGTTCAACATCGAATTCCTGTATAAATTGTGTTAATGATGATTCTAGTATCTGAATTTTTTCTTTTAACTAATAAGAAAATATATTTTAAAAATTATTTGAATTAATTATTTTCGTTATTTTTACTTCTCTGATAACATTATTTTGTTTGTGAACTTGTTCAAGTTTTTCTTTTATTAATATTTCATTTAATTCTTTATCATTACTTGTATTTGCTATTAATCTTAACAGTTGTTCTTTTAATCTTTGTAATTCATCCATTTCTTGTTTATGTGTACGTAGTGATTCAATAAGCTCAATATTTTCTTTATAGACATTACGATTTGTTTCGTCTAAACTTCTACAAAGTAGAAAAAGAAATTTGACGGAAACGATGTTTGCTGCGATTTTACTTTAATGCTTCTTCTTGTGCGCGTGTAGCTATTTCGTCAATTTTCTTATTTGATTCTTGTTGTAAACGCATTTTTTCTTCGAAAAATTTCAGTTCTAATTTCGATACTGTATCTTTATGTTCACGTTCGTTAGAGATCATTGCTTCTTTTATCTACGATAGAATTGTTCCTAAAATTTTATTTTAAAGAAAATTTGGAAATTTTACTTCTTCGAGTTCTTTTTGCATTTGAGTCTTTTTCTTACGAAATTCTTTCACTTGATTAAGTTCATGACGAACTATTTCAAGTTCGCTGTCTTTCCGAGATAATTTGTCATCTAATTGACGTTTTTCTCGAGTAAAATCACTGATCTTAGAGAACAAAAACAGATGAACATTATTATTATGCTTGTTTATATTATCGATTGATACATACTAATTCATCCTTCATTTTTCGATGGTTCATTTTGAGAATTTTAACATTCTGTTGGAATCGATCTATCTGTTCATAGTAAAGACGACACAACATTTTTGTTTAGGTATGAGAAAAAACAATTCTTATTTACGTCGGCATCTTTATCAGCATCTTGTTTTTTAAGAAAAGTTACAACATCAATGGTATCTTTTTCCGTTAGACGCATTTGATCCCGCATGGCTTCATTTTCATTAGCCAGACTATTAGCTATGTCTCTATTCGGAGTAAAAATAAAATTATAAAATCAAAATTAAAGTTTCTATTTATCTAACCGATAATGTTTCCGCGATAGATCCATCATGGTCACTTGAGCTTCCCATAGATTTGAATTATGAAGGCCCATTTTAAGAGCTGCCTCTTCTTTTTCTTGAGTTTTTTTACTATAATATTCAATTGTTCATCAATCTGATTGTCGATTTGTAATTAAGAAAATCTTACCCCTTTTTGCCCTTTTTTCCTTTGCCACCTTTTTTTCCTTTTGCTTTTTTCGGCATCGTTCAATCTAGTAAAATAAAAAGTAACTAAAATCAAAACGCGTTAAAGTCAATCGCCATTTCCAACTGATTTGTTTACAAAAGAATCAGCAACAACCTCTGTAGTTTAGTCATGATTGGCAAGCAGATGTCAGTCGATGATGATCAAGTACAAGCGAGAAACTCGATAGACAACGATTTCTTTTTCGCTTCTACCTGAAAATTTTCGCACATACAAAAGAATTAACGTCATTTTACGCGTTAAAGTGTAAATCACAAAAAAGAAATTAATCAATAAGTTTTTTTTTTATAATTCACTCAACAGTTGAAGTTCGGTCGTCGAGACAACATGCTATGCACGCATAATTTTGCTAGCGTACCTGTACGAAAGCGCTTCAGTTAATCAGATTTATTTCTTTTCTTCTTGCTTGTTTGGCTTAGAGTAATTTAATAGAAAAAAAACACCATCAGTAAAATATCGATGGTATAAGCATTGATGAAAAAAAACGTTTTTCTTTTTATTCTCTCTCTCTCTCTCTTTCTCTCACAGTCAGAAGACGAAAAACTCTCTTTTGAAATTTTTTGTTAAGTGCTTATTTTTTATGCGTCCCTAATACATGAAGCGCAAATCTTTGAAACGTTCGATTTATAACAAAAATACCAAACATTCAATTAGTTCACCATCATCAACTATTGATGCTTCAACAATAGGACCACATCAAGTCGATTTAGGCATCGGAACTGTTCATTTAGATTCGCATGCACCCTGTTTAAAAGCAAATTTAATATTAAAAAGTCAAAAAACTCTCAAACGAGATTTACTTCGATGTAGTGATCAACGGCCATCGCTTCTCGGTTCACAAACATTACAACCTCCACGTATTCATCATGGATCTCAACAGACGAATACGTCGGGTTCATCGTCAACGTCATTACCCGTTGCTCATCAACAGTCAGTTCGTCATCATTCTTTATCGATGAATTCACGTACGCTACTTGCTACAATCGATCGGATAGGACCATGGCCAGACATATCCATAAGCCGTTTGCGTTCAGATGGAAATGATTTATTACGGCCATTAAAAACTTTTCGCAACTCAAAAAATCCTCGAGTGTTTTCACCAAAATATTATGCTGGATTAAATGAAAATACCAGTAAATTTAAATTTTATCCAACAACACGCACTTATATTGACGAGTATCGAAAACAAAAAGGTTATGTACTCGACGCACAAAGAGGAACTCGAGTCAGTTCTCTATCATTAATAGCATCATTAACACTACCACAATGCGATGATGAACAACTTTCTGCTGTAGATGCATTTGGTAGTGCCGTATCTGTTGATATTTATAAAAGTTCGATGGGAGATCGAGCAGCTGTATCAACGGCAGAACTAGCACTACCAAATAATAATCCATTGACAAGATCAGCAAATGATTTGTTTGAATATAGTAGTACGCCACCATCAATTCCAGCTGTGACAAGAGTTTTTACTGATCCAAATCATGTAAGTAATTTTCCATTGATACCCATGCGCAATGGTCATCTACGCCCAGTTCGTCAAGCGCCACATCATACAATTATTGCTCAGCAATCGCAACATCAACAATCTATGACATTACCTTCATTGACAGGTTCATCTCTTCATTATGCTTCGAGTATGAGTTCAATTGAAAAGGCTTATTCAAATAGTAAAAAATCGCCAACACAAAAGCAATCGAAATTATTCTTTATCGATGAACGAAACCGGCAAAGGTATATATAAATATGGATCTCATCTACAAAACATAATTTGATATTTATCATAGACATCGAATAGCCCAACGATTTGTCAGTGATAGTGACGTAAGAGTTTTTATTTTTATTTTTATTTTACTAGTATTAATCGAGTCGTTGTTTTTAATTTAATTTCCTTTTCTCAAATATTATAGATACCATGCCGACCGCAAGAGCTTATCGATATTCAAGCTACCGGTGCTCCAGTACCAACAAATATATCACGATCAACTGCTATAGTGGTTTATCAATTACCTCGTCGGCCACCACAACTATTAACTAGTCAAAAAAATGTTGGACCGTTAAGTTAAAGCTGATAAAGAGAGAGAGAATGAAAAAAAAAATAAGAAGTATTTTAGTGATTATGAAATTAGTGTTTATGTATACAAAAGAAAATATTTTTTGCTTTTTGTATTAATTGTGAATAGAGCATTTACTTGAAATCTGCAGTTTTTTTTTAAATGAAATAATATTGTTTTTAACAAAATTCTATCCAAAATTAGGAAAGATCAATATAAATGACTAATGTACGCCATGCCATGTCGATATAGATACATGCAGATTCTTATTTGTTCTTCACTTTGAGAGAGTCCACTTGGTTATAGACATATTTTAATCAAAATTCTAAGTTATTTAACTTTGTTTCATGAGCTTAACAACTAAAATAGAAATTAATTGAAACTCCATTATCCGTTGTTTGCTTTTAAGATTTGAATCATCTTTATAGAACCGAATCGTGAGGTTTTTTAAAATATATTTCTAACTGTATGTAACCTAGTGTAAGACAACTGTGAATAAAAATAATTAAATAGTCAATCGATATCGTTCTCTGAAATGATATTAATTAATTTTGAAATAATTACTATTCCTTGAATTCCTAGTGGTTAAACCTACGACCAAGACTACATCTACTGAGTTTTCTGAATTCAATTATTCATTTTCATGTGATATCTTGTTTGTATAAAATTCGAAAAGTATTTCGTAAGATCTTTACATTGTAATGTCCTCTTCGAGAGAACGATGGCTCGCTAAAAAATTCTTTTGAACTTTGCGAAAGAGATTTCTATCTAGCGATGTTAGAGAATCTTTGAAAAGCCTTTAAAAATTATGATTTTGACTACCAGATACGCATCGTAAATTATCATCGCGCGAGAAATGATAATGAAAGAAACAGTAAATATACACTTGTCAACTGTCTCATTTGCATACCTAAAATAAGTAAAAGTTGTTTGAAGAATAGTATTATGAAATTCTTATATTTGAAAGGAAAACCAAATTCTATCACTTAAATTCTATATCTATATTGACCATTCTTCTAGAATGAGAATTCAAGAGTAAGTCTGGCCGTTCCAAATACATTTGAAAACTTTTAAGAAAATCATTGAAATTGAACAGAACTTCTTATTTGTTGCTCTTTTTTAAATTTATAATTTTTTTTCCGACACGGTACTCTCAAGCTGCAATAATCTTTCAAAATTTTCCTTCGTCTGAAACTTAGAAAAAAAAAACAGAAAGTTTTAAATAAAGTGAAATTTCACAACAAACGTCAGAGCATATTTTTTCATGTATATGAAATACTAAAGTGTTTCAAGGAAGACAATCGTGTTTGATGGAAACATCGAAATTTTGCAAATAGTTCAAATGCATACATGGACCTCTTTATTGACCACAAAAATTCACTGATAAAGAAATATAGAAGAAATTTGCTCCATTTTATGTAATTAGTTATACCATACCAGACATGCTAAACAAAAAAAAAACAAGAGAAAAATTCACAAGGTTATTGGTCCATAGCTATTATGGTGGTCATAGAAGTATTATTTCAATTATCTTTACCTTCAGAAACAGATAGCGTAGTCGTTTTTTTTAATATAGTTGTTCCTATGAGAACAAAAGGATGTCGCAAGATGACAATGTACTTTTTTTCCTGTTCTCCCGTTCCCTCTGTTTTCTATTGGTCAATTATTTTGACGTGAATAAAAAAACGATTAAAGAAAGAACAATAAACAGTAAACAACAAATAACACTTCTTCGTCGCTTCTTTTCGTCTTGTACATCCGTAGAGATTCGATAATCTGTCATCATTTTATATTTTTCTCTAGTCTAAATTATTAACACGCCAATAAAAGACTTCTACTCATCATGGACTTGCCATCCATTAACTTGATAACCGCAGCACCGCTCAATGATGGTTTGAATTTTTCAACGAGATAAAAAGAATCCCTTTTCATGCGTATTTTCTCTTATGTTTTTCTAGTCGTACGTGAATTGCCAGTTTTATCATTGGCAAATCCAGGTATGGAACGAATTGTTGATAGTAGTACAGCTGAATATACGAGCATGCTACTCAACTGTCGTGATGGTTCATTAGCACAACAACTTGCACATAAACTTTCAATTGTATCAAATACAGCTACATCAATGTAAATAAATCAATTTAGAAATAAGTTAACATTTATTTCTCTCCTTAGTACACTCCGTCATCCGCCGGATCCACCACCGCCCCCAATACAGGCATTACCACCTCTTTTACAAACAGCAATGCAATATAATCCGAATATTTTCAATGGTATGAAACACTCTCATTTCTTTTGCTTATTACATTGTATTTAATTTTCTCTATTTAGGAGTTTGTCTGCCTCCATCTTCATTTTCACGACCTTTTTCGTTAGTATACTTTTAACTTATATAATCTATAGACTTTATTAAATTTAGATCGCCAACAAATCTTTATTCTCATTATCCTAATCATCATTTTCCACAGCAAGTAAGTCCAAGTAACAATGGTGGCTATAATCCAACAACAGCATCAGCAACATCATGTAAGTGAACGAAAAAAAAAGAATAACGCTAGAGCGGGAAACTTTGTATTTCTAGCTTATCTTCCACGTGGTTTCATGCCAACCACAATAGCAACAAATCAGCCACCATCTGATTGTCAATCACTACTCTATCCTCAAACATCACCACTTACTCCTCATCGTCCAACACGACCAACAGCTGTTGTACCACCTTTACCTAAAGATCCAATTATATCCTCGCCAGTGAGTTCAATGACAACTACACCATCAATGACACCACAATCGTCATCATTGAATTATCAACAAGTTTCACCACAGAAAACATCCAATAATGAATCAAACTATCAGAAACAGGTGAATAAATAGAAACAGAGAATTTTAAATAATGCACACTAACGATTCTATTCCATTAAACACGTTATTCAAAGAAATCGTTTAGACTATAGCAAAGAAAAGAAAAAAATATTCCCACGTGCTCTCTTTTGAATATCGATCGTATTGTCTGAACCGTTAGAAAACGAAACATATCTTTATTTCTATTTCTTTCGTATAGATCGGAACGTTGCAATCACATGAAATTGCACATAAACCTTCACATACAGTTATAAATAATGATTTAAATGAAGATATGACTAAGAAACCTGGTAAGTAATGAATACAATTGAAAATCGATTTTGTAAAGAGGTTTTTTTCTAATTTAATATTCAACTCCAGTTATTCAACAAGAACCAATACATCCACAAATAGAAAAAATTCGAATTAATCTTCATAAAATACATCATGAAGATCCAGGTAAATAGATTATACTTGAATTTAATTTCACGAGAACTGTCGAAACGATTATACACAAAAGTAATCCGCATTGATGTTTTAAGACGATTGAAAAATTCTAGTGATTGCTCTAGTATATTATTACAAAGCTTTTCAGTCATAGCAGATCAGTATTTTTTTAGAGCGAATTGCTCATTAGAGTATCTATTCATACTGACAGAGATCACGCTACAAGAGAGTTCACTAGAATAATTCGCCACTGAAGGTTCTAGCTTTCGATTAGTTTCTATCATTTTGTTTAAGAAAGTTAATCTTTTTTTTAAAATTTTTAGCATCCATCAAAAGTACATCTCCTTCTAAACAACGTTCGATAAAACCAAATATTACACCACAATTAAATCATTTACCAGCTGATTTTACTCCTGATTTAATCAAAGAACTATTACAAGATGGTTATTCACTTGACAATAGTGCTGGCGAACGTTCACTTCGACAACGTCGTTCAGGTAATAGTAATACGACATCTTCAAATAATTCTCCAAAGAAAAAACGTGTACGAAGTTTGTCAACTGAAGACGACGATGATGATAATAATGATGATGATGATATAAACGATATGGATAATGATGAAGAACAACAACCATTGAAAAAACGTATACGTCGTACAAACGATCATTCACTTAATAACATTTCAATTGATGTTATGAGCGCATTAAATAAGAAAACGCGAGATCGTTTAGCACGTAAAGCATTAGACATTGATGCTGATCCGCAAGAAAATGCCTCATATCAACGGTTTGTACAATTATTAGATATATTTAACGATGATTATGAACGTCATCATGAACAATTTGAACAAACACCTGATGATCATTATCTCGATCTTTTATTATCTGATCATACATTAGATGAAATGGCCATATTATCAGAAAAATTGAAACTCTCAACATATATGTCACGTATTGATCGAACGAAATTAAAACGTTTATTAGAAATTTTATCATTACGTATTAAACAAGGTATTGAAATAAGTCCTATACTTAAACATGATATTAACGATGATCAATCGAATGAAGAAGAAGAACGTATATGGAGAGATTTAGTATTCGAACGTTTAACAATGTGTGCAAATGCTTGCGAAATAAGTTTAAATATAATGACAACGGATCATATGCCAAAAGAAATTCTAATTGAACATGTTATTGAACATACAGCATTATTTATAAAAGCACAATTAGCTAAGACAATATTTCCTGAGCATGATCCATTATATAGAAATGATAATCATTCAAAAGGTAATCAAGAAGAAAGAAAAAAGTCGAATGAAAATTCTTTATTCATTTTTTTTTTGTTGTTCTTAGATCCTTCATTAACAAAACAAAAACGTTCGAAAGTTACTGGAACAAAATGCAAACAAGTTCAAATACTTTACAATAAAATTGTTTCACTTTTTCAAGGAATTACTGATTTAATGCCATTAGGAAAATATACAGATACAATTATTCTTGCCGTAAGTTCTTTTTTCCTCTATCTCGTATTCATCAAAATGATGGAACGTATATAAATAATTTGCTGTTGACATCTGAACCGATAGCATTTTGTTTGCTTCATTCTTCCATGGCTGTTTTAAGAGAACGCCATCTATCGACAGATTTTTGATAATACAAGAATTATTAGATTAGTTTCGATTTAAATTTACTAGTAACTTGAAGCAATGCTAGAAGTCTTACAGTGTCTATAAGCTTGAACTGACATATTCTTCACCCTTCAACCTAGCGCGTATCAAAGCCAACCACTGGAAGAGTGATGATTTAGGAATCATATAAAAAAATTTAATCTTTCGTAACAACTCGAAGTTCTGTTGATTTTCAGTACCTAGTCTATATTCTTCGAAACAGAATAGTTATCAACATGTTCTCTTCATAGAAAAGCGTGAATTTTTATACTATGTTAAACATTTATTTAGATTTCTTCCTTCACCGTCAGTTGCATTTATGTTGAAAACATTGTTGACATTCAAGCTCATTCGTTACGTATTCTCACAGAATTATTTTCTCGTTATGAACATCATCGGGATTCAATACTTGAAGATCTCCTTTTATCCATAGCACGTTTACCAACAAGTAAAAAAAGTCTTCGTTGTTATCGTTTACCATCGGGCGAATCCATTCAAATGTTTACTGCCTTGATAATGCATTTAATTCATGCACCTGTCTCATTAGGATCAGTAACAAATTTGAATCTAATTGATACAACAAATGAATTATATTTATTAAATACCTATACAACAGCACAAAATTTAGCATTTAAATTTTTAACATTATTTTTTCGTTCGTGTGGAACAAAGCAAGGCGAAGATGATTATCGTATTGTATTTGAAAATTTTTTAGCTGATTTACTTGTTACGGCTAATCGACCTGAATGGCCAGCATCGGAAATACTTTTAACATTGTTATCACGTATTTTAATGACAAATTTTTCCAATCATTCTCTACCGATCAATACACGTTTACAATCATTAGATTATCTAGGTTCAGTTGCAGCACAATTACGAAAAGATACAATTGATAATGATGTTTTAAATTCAAAAGAAAATCAAGATAAACTTGATCAAATTGTTCATAAAGTAAAATTTATAAACGAAATAAAATATGTAAATTCTTCTTTTCTATTTAATAGACTTTATCGAGTATTGAATTAGACGAAGATCTTATGGAAGTTTATAAAACTGACCCATTACGTTATCATCGTAGTTTAGTTATTTATCTCAATGAATTAAGTTTAAGCGATCAAACAAGTCATGTAAGTTTCAATTAAATCTTCACTATTCATAAGGATAAAATTTTTCTATTGTAACCATTTCTAATCTCTGAAACAATTAATTTTTTTAGTTTGCAAAAATGTTTCATATTGGTCAGTGGCTTCGAGATTTAAATTTAACAGTAGAACGTTTAACTCAAACTTTAACAAGACGAATGAAATCTAGTCAAGCCGAAATCGTCGATGACGATGTCGATGAATCAATGAATACTAATGGTTCTAAACCTTCGATTTCTGTTGAAGATGAAATCGAAATAAAAAAATCTGAAAAACTTTCTACACTGAAAATGTTATCGATACCAGAAATTGCACGTAAACAACAACGATATACATTAGATATTGAATATGATGATATTTGTTTATTAATGCGTTATTTAACCTCAAATCGACCATTTTTAAAAACATTTGATGTTTATCTTAAACAACTAGCCGCTATATTTCAATCAGAAGCTGGTACAAATATTCGTAGTAAAGCAATGAAATGTTTATGTACAGTTGTTGAAGCTGATCCGACCGTTTTAGCACGTAATGATATTAAATCGTGTGTTAAAGTTGGCTTAACCGATAAAAGTATTAGTGTACGTGAAGCAGCTATTGATCTTATTGGAAGATATATTGTACAAAAACAAGAACTCATTTTGCAATATTATGATGTTCTCTGTGAAAGAAGCATTGATACAGGTAAGATGAAAATTTAACACTGTTAAATTAGTAACGAGATTACTCTTGGTTCCGGATATTAAAAAAAACAAAGAATTTTTATTGAAAAATATTCGATTGAGAGATTTGATTAAATCATCAATTCTTCTACTATCGTTTTAATTAAATTGAAGCCAAACGAGTACAATTCATCATATTTTCATTGTTGAATTTATGTCCCTTTGTTGACCTAATTAGCTCACGTTGAATTAAGACCCGGTGGGCTCTAGGTGATGCCCTTTTGAAAAATAGATTTCTCCCTCGGAAACCGTTTACACTACCTTATTATTGATTTATTATAGGTGTGAGTGTTCGAAAGCGAGTTGTTAAAATTTTTCGTGATGTGTGTTTGACACAACCAAGTTTTTCTCGTATACCTGATATTTGTTCACGATTATTACGACGTATTCACGACGAAGAATCGATACGCAAATTAGTGCTTGAAACCTTTCAACAGCTATGGTTTTCTCCGACTCGAAGTCAACAAGATGTTCGACAACGTGTTCAAACAATCATCGATGTCTTAGTCGATGCACAAAAACAAAATTATACGTGGCTAGAAAATTTAGTTAAAGAATTTCTTCATACAAATGATCAACAATCAATTGATGATAAGAAAAAAGTTCGTGAACAACGTAAAGATGTTCTCAAAGCTATTCAAGATATTATTGATGAATTAGTTGAATCTATTCTTAAAATTGAATCTGCAAATGATCAAGTTTGTTTTAAATTCTCTTTTTTTTTGTTTGTTTCATAAATCATAAACAACTTTTCTACTCTTAGGTGTCGTCCAATAAAATGGTTGCAACATTTATAGCTCTATATGCCTTAGGTAAAGCTAAACCTGAATATGTCTTACCACATGTATCAACTATTGTTGAATATTTAAACATAAAATGTACATCATATAATGATAATATTATTGTTCAATATGTTGCTAAAATACTTGAATTTACGGTTCCATTAATGAAATCGGCTTCAGCAAGTATTATCTATTCATTAGAAGGAAGTTTAACCAAACTCCTTCTTGTCAGTGGCCAGTTAGTTATACATTCAAGCATAGCTTGTCTATCGGCTGTTATTCGTCTATCGAAAAATACTCAACTTGTTAAAGATGTTTTCGTACGATATCATTGTAAGTTTTAAAGAAACAAACCATGAACAGATTGTTTTTCTTAAGTTTGCTGTTTGTTTAGCGATTGTTGTGCAATGTCAACAGAAAATATTAGAAAATCCTAATGAAGAATTTAAAGGAAGTGCACAATTGGCTCGATCAATTTATATCTTAGGAGTTCTATGCAAATATTTCGATGTGGAAAAACATGAGTTCGATGAACTCGAGGTAAATAAGTCAACTTAAAATAACCGATTCTTGTGAGAACGATATTGTCTGTTAGAAGATACGGCTACATAAATAAAATGTCTTATAGATATATATATGGTCCGGATGGATGTTTATATTTCAGGATAAAGTTCAAATTTTCATAATACATGGTTTGCCGAAACAATAAGATTTCACTCGCAAGAATTCTAGCATTGAAAGTTTAAACTTTTTAATTCAATCAGAGACGACTCACAGCTTCCTACTCATTCTTATCGATGATAGAAAAAGTTACTATAATTTCTTTTTTTTCTTTGCGATAGTTTTCTGTCGATGATTTGTTTCAATTATTTATATTTCTTGTTCAACGACCTGAGTCTGTTGTTAAATTAAAATCTCTTGTTGGTCTTGGTTTCTTTTTACAACGTTATGGGCAATATCTTGTACGCGATACAATTCGTCAATTATATCACACATATTTACTTGATCGTCGTCCAGCAGCGGCTCAATTACGTTGTCAAGTTTTAATTAATTTAGAAGAATATTTTCGTGATTGTATACGTCGTATGGCTGAACAAGATATCGATTATCTTCATTTATCAACAACTGCAACAACAACGACGACGACGACGACAGCAACAACAGTAACAAATGACGATGAAAATAGCAATGATGCTAATGGTCCAACAGGGGCTAATCTTAAAGATACCACTGATGTACATTCAGAAATGGCTAGTTCAATAGCTCAATGTTATTTACGTATTGTCTTAGAAACATATTTAAGTGAAGATGAAACAATACGACAATGTGTACGAAAAGTTGTAACGTGTATATTAGAACAAGGTCTTGTACATCCTGTACAATTTATTCCATACCTTATTGCAATGACAACTGATCGTGATACAAATATTCAACAGAGTGCTGAACAAAACCTACAAGATTTAGATAAGACAAATCCGGGTATTATACAAACAAAAGTTATGAATGGATTTAAAATGAGTTATCAATTACAAAAATTACTTGCAATAGCAAATAATAACAAAAATAATTCACAATCCAATGCACACACTGAAGCTATTAGAGGTAAGATTTTCAATTTCCCTTTGCTTCATATACTACAGTACAGTGACTTGGATGGATGATGATGCAGATTTTATTTCGATTATTTTAGCATAATAGAAAATTAAAGAATCAACCAAGCGTGTGAATTGAATGTAGAAAGCTATTTTTCAGATGTAGGACGATGATTAGTGTGATTAACTTCTTTTGAATTTTGTGTAAGATAGGATTACTTCAATAGGAGACATAGAGAAGACAATGTGAATCCGTTGAAGCTTTGCATAAATATTCACTTCTTCAAGAAATTTCTTTTCCTATTTTTAAATTAGAGCGTCTTACGTATGATGCAAGAGTTTATCCCAATGGTTTTCTAAGTGATATACGGCCATCTCTGAGAGTGAAAGTACTTCGACTAATGGCATCTGAAATTTTCTGATTAAATACTAAGAGTTATCTTGAGAAAATATTTTCTCATTGATTTTTTAGGCATGACCAAAGTAGCAGTAACTCCGGCGAATAATCAACAATCTCCATATTGTTCAATAAATCATTTTCTCTACTCATTAATTCGTTCTTCACGTGTTTATCGTCGTGGTTTAATATCTCAACTATTAAAAATGTTTGATAATGACGCAACAGCAACAACATCAATAACACTCGAAGAACAATTATTTGTTGCAGATAATCTAGCTTATTTTCCATATCAAGTACAAGATGAACCATTATATTTAATTGAGCAAATTGATTTAACAGTTAGTGTTAGTGGTTCAACACAACTGCAACAATTTCGTGATTTATTAAAACAATATCTAGATTATGTTGATGACGATGAAGGTATTGATATAAATAAATTAGAAGATAAATTTTTAAATTTATCTGATGCAATCATCGATGAACTAAATCAATGTTTACGTACATCAAAATCTACTATGTTATTATTACTATTAAAATCTTATCTTAAAGATGTATATAGTTTAAATGATACAAAAATAACTGAATATGATCATACAGAAAGTAGTAAAATAACTGATCGACCAATAATAACACGTAAAATGAATGTAAAATTCGAACCTAAAATAGTTCTTGATACAATAAAACCATCCAATCATATGGATAACATTCAACGGCGTAAACAAATTTTAAAAGATTTTGCAGATTTTAAACGTTATTTACTTGCATTTGATACAGATACAGATGATACAGCATCATCAATAACTGAACTATTACCAGCAACATCATTAACGCCGAAAGCGAAGAAAAAGTCTGCAGGAACAACTAAACGACGAAAAGTTATGATCGATTCAGATGATGACAGTGCCGATGGCAATTTTCAGCCATAGTCTATCTTTTCTCTTTTGTTTTATATAATATATATATTATGTATGCTTTTTTTATATGATGACCTGTCTTTATTCTCATGTTCACTACAATGTAAATTACCTGTGTGTGTGTCTTGTTGAAATCCTTTTTCGTATATAACAAATTTTGTACAGCGAAGCAGAACAACAAAAAAAGCATAGGGCTTCTTTTTTGAAGAACGATGATGGAACTGAAGACTTTGATTAGTAATGTCTCAGTTTTTTTGTTTGTTTTTGCAAAAGAAAAAAGAAAAAGAAAATAAAAGTCAAGTGTTGTCTTAGGCAAAATTAATTATTAATATCATCTATTCTGTATACTAGAAAACAAAATGAACACGATATCTGTCTTATAATACTACACAGATCAGCGTTGAAGTATTATAGATGCTGAAACTTCTAAATTAGATGATAATTGAGTCTTATTAAACTTAATCTTATGTCGTTCTTAGTATGATATATTTGTTTTTCAAGATTTATTTCTTAAGGGAATCGACAAAGGAATGTGAACAGCATTCGTTTTTGGTCTTGGTAAATTTCTAAAGATCGTCAGAAACATCAATCGATGATCTCATTTTTACAGAGAGATCTGGTGGAATGTCGAGTCCAGTGTTTTATCCAGCGGGAGGCCAAGGGACATTTTGCTCTTCCGAGAAAAATGAAATATATAATTAATTTTTATATAACCTACAAAACACAGATCTTTCGAATGCATCCGTACGATAGACTCGATATTATTCATAGTAGTTTGCTCTTAAAAAACTTTTGTCTGCCCACCCGACAGCTGACTTTGCCCTCCCGGAGTGAAAATCTGGATAAAACACTGGTCGAGTCGTCTCCATAACAAGTATATCCCATCGGGTCCAAAAATATCTTAAATTGAACCCGGACCCAGTCAATACCTAAGTTTTAGAATCGGACCCGATGGGCTCTAGTGTAAATGTGCATATAAATGTCGATGCGAATATGAACTGCTAGTCTTCTCGTCATTCACATTCATACCCACTAGTGTAGAAAGTGTGTTCCTCTATTTTTATACGAAATGAAGGCGTCCTGAAAGAGCAACTAATTCTATGCCTATTAGAGTCAATTTATTTTCTAACAAGTTATTAGAATAATTGAGTGTACCGTCAGGTATAAAACAAAAATTGTTTATCAATATGTAATATATAATAATATTCAAAATTGACTGAATGAATTTCAAACATATACTCTTTTATTTTGTGAATTATTTCAGAAAGCAAAAAAGATAGAATGGAAAAAGAAGAGCTGATCGACATCGACTCGGAGTAACTATGAAGACAAGCTCGAAGCAATATTGAATTTCTGTATTCGACTATTCCCGTTATCGGCAACAAAGAGATTACCAAATCGATCGAATGAAAAGCCTACAGGATAATTTAATTGATTTGTTTTATCCCCACAACTATTTCCGCCAACGACAACACTGCCTTCTATAGCTCCATTAGGCCATCGTACTATTCGATGACTACCGCAATCTACAACATAGACTGTGTCAGACTGATCGACGATAACTCCATAGGGAGATGACAATTGTGTAAGATCATTTCCTTTACCCCGACCACCTGCTACTACAATTCCTTCTTTTGCACCTTCTATCCATTTCATAACACGATAATTATTCATGTCCGATACGTATACGGAACGATCTCGATCGACAAATATATATTGAGCACCATTAAGCTGATCGAGACGATTTCCTTTTCCATTTCCACCAGCAACCACTATACCTTCAGATTCTCCTATTCGCCATCGCTTAACCTCATTGTTTTTGTAGTCTGAAACATAGAGAAATCCATTATTATCCATTGCTAAACCTCGACAATCGATATTAGAAATGATTGTTTGTCCACTAGGAGCATTTCGACAAGACCATAACATTACTCGTTGATTTCCAGAATCACAGATGATGAGATTGTCTCTCTCTTTGTCGACAATTATATCCAATGGATTATTCAATTGATTCATACTATTTCCTGCTCCATTTCCACCGGCAACTACTTGGCCGGTCTTCCCATTCGATGGCCACTTCATAATACGATGATTGCACCAATCAGTGATATAAAAACTTTGATCTTCATTATCGACACATATTCCTTGGGGACTGTTCAGTTGATTCAATCTATTTCCTTGTCCATTGCCTCCAGCTACAGTAATGCCATTGTTGCTCCATGTTGCATTGATATCAATGTTAGCTGAACGTAGCAAAACTAGAATGAAACAAAGGCTTATAGTGAGAACGAATTCAGATGTGTTGGTTATTCAAATCAAGGAACAATGGGGACATGTCATTGGTCGATAAGTGTTCAATCCCTTTTGGAACGGAGTTATTTTCAAAAGATAGATTTTAACGATTCAATTCCAAAAATTGAATCATGATGTTCTGTGAAAATATATTCGTTCTAAAAGTAATTTAGCATTTAAGAATCATGTCTCGAAAACAGATTAAATTGTATTGGACTCATATTTCTATTTCAAATTGGTAATAGATTCTTTGCTGAAATTTTTCTTGAAATAATTTGAAATGTATCCTTAGAGCTCACGCCAATTGTAGCTAATTGATAATTTATTGTAATCGAGATAATATTCATTGTTAAACAGGAATCGAATAGTTTAGGTAAATTTTCAAATTAGTCATCGGTCATTTTTTTTTATCTATAAATCATTTTGCAAACAAACGTAGAAAACACGTGGGAGACATTTGGAGAGAGCTCGAACATTGCTGGAAACATATAGTATTGTCATTAATGATTTCATTTGTATGACAGTGAAATGAAGATAGATGAATGTTATACTAATATTTACTTGTTTCTTGTTGTTTGTCAACACAGATAAGACGATTCCAATCGACCTGACCAATTTGGGACGCAATCACGTTGACGTTGTTTGGTCGAGCAAGTTGTTTGAAAGATTGTTGTAATTTATTGATTTTTTCTCGAAATTGTCTAAGATCATTTTCAGCAAATTCGTCTTCTTCTCGTCGACTACGAATTTCTTGTGTTAAACTTTCAACTTGTTTTTGCAATGTCTCTTTCTCATTATTGAGCAGTTGAGTGAGTTGATCACGGGCTCTATCAGCTGTTCTTTTGGCTATTTCGATCGTTGAGATTTCCCATTGATCAATTGTAGAAAAAAGATCAGACGGAGAATTATTCAATTGTTTCATTTGATTGATATACTCGAGTAGTTCATCATGAGCTTTTACAACATCATGATCGAATTGCATTGATAACTGTTGACGATGTTCATTAAAATGCTTGACACAAAAGAATGCTTTACATCCGATGCAGTTACACATGGCTGCATTCTTCTCACATATCGAACATCGATTCGATGATATTCCGGTAGCCGCCATGTCTGGAATGATTAACGAACAGCTGTGAAAATGTATACCTCGAAAAAACAAGTATCGAATGATGAGATCAAAATTTATTTTGTATATACTTATGCAGAAGGGAGGAGTCGGATACGTATGATATACTTTTTAGTCTTCCAACGTATATGGTTTACAAAATCAGCCGCATCTTTCATAATTGATTGATCTGAATGAATCTGTCAGAGGTAGAATGTGACTGGTGTTCTATCGCATACCCACTAACCAGTGAAATGGTATGACGATAGAACGGAGAAAAGATTGATGTTTTCTTGAGGTTTGAACCATGCAGCTCCTGTTATTCTGACAAATGTACTACCACTATACTAGAAAGGAGTGTCTAATCTCGGTTTGGAAGCGTTAGAGTACACTACGATCCTAACCGAATCCACACACACGTATTGCGCAACTCCATTGGAACAATTCGTATTTGTTTCTTCTATGGTTTATTTCTTGATCTCAGAAATTAAGAAATCTTCGTTCGTTTGCTATGGTGCAACAGAAATCTAACTTTAATACTACTGCTTCTAATAAATCCTTTCAGTTACTCAAGTCAGCATATGTCTGTCTATTTGCTCATGCTTTTATTAGTCGAAACCCGTGAAGCAGTTAGAAGCGCGTTTTCGATTGAGGGCGCTGTTGTACACCGCCACAGACATAAACAACAGTATCTTTTTTTAAGAATTGAATTGCCGTAATTTTGAACTTATGCAAAAATATCTCAAAATTTTGTTCAAGATAATGGACGATCACATTTCGGTGTTGTTGTGAGTACGTGAATGAGCGTTAGGTTAGAAGATCAACACTCAGATCCATACCCACGCCCACCCATTATTCGTTCTATTTGTATTCTTCTTTTTTATTTTTCTTCTAATTGTGTGCTTCCAAACTGACCTGTGACTTTGTACTCATTACGTGTATTCATATATATGACTTGCCAAAAACTATCGATGACAGAAGCTGTGAAACGATCGCAGAGACAGCATCTTTATTCGCCGATTTTGGCTTTTGTTTTCGCAGAAACGGTTGTTCATGGGATGCCTTCGATACCGGTTCTCTGTTTAACGACCATGAAAAATTTCTAAGACAATTATCTCATTATATATTTCTGTTGTCTTTTGAGAAGCAACCATATTATTATTCAATTGAAGATGATGGTTGTGGACTAACCAAGAGGGAACAAGCTGATTTCAATCTCTAAAATCTCGAAATCAGTTAGTTCCCTTGGCAATGTCTAAAGACCAGACAATCATTAAAAACGATCTATTTACTTTTCCCTCACAAATATTCAAGTTTTCATTGAACTGAAACCAGTAGATATTTATTTTTCTCTCAAAATGTCTGCTTTTTGTTAGAAGAATTAGCCGTGCAAAACATTTAACAGACCTTGCCCGTCGGATGAGCCTAAAAATCAAATGGCACCTTACATCAAAACGATGAGTTATCGCTGAGAAACTTCATGTGAAAGTGTCAATAAAACAGTGAATACATTCTGGGACTCCTCAGGTAATTTTCAAGAAGTCCTAATTGATTCCCTGGAGATTCCACATTTTTTCGGGGGCAACCCTGGGACTTCTCAGGGTACAATGGGTTAGGGCCACAATAATAATAATAATAATAAATGTATAATATAAGTCGCGGTCTGGATAATTTATTTTTGTAACTTAATAGGGTGACTCATGGCGGCCATGGCGGATTGTGTTATGGTTGGTGCACCTTTCTACGATTGACAGAACAGAACAGGAAAAATCCAACTAATAACCTTTTTCTTTTCTTCCTCACATGTTCTTATTGAGTGTCAACATATTGTTTTCAACCATCGTATATGTTTGAAAAATTTTGTTTTCAACTGGCAAAATAGTAAGCATGTAAATTGCACTCTGCAAACTATTAAAAACATGAATAGTATAAAGACACATTTACTTATTTCTGTTTCAGATAATTAAATTGAAGCTTGAATAATTTAATCGAACTATTTTACAATTTTTCTTTACGATGAATCGTATGAGAAGATCGTATGAAATTGATCATAACAATAGATTTTATCGAACCTCAAGTTTCGACGCCAGACGATCACTATTTCTCGAGTTAACTTGTACTGATCGAAACAAAGTCATCAAAATCGAAGAGCCTATTGTATTTTCTTCAAAAAATACTATTCACGATATAAAATATGAATTAATGCAAATCCTTCACAGGGAATCAATCCATCCTGAGCAAGTCGTACCAACAGAAATCCAGTATTTCGGTAGTAGTAGCATAATAAACTCCTCTCATGAAAATATGACATTGGACGAACTACATGTTAAGAGTGGATCTACACTTTGTTTTAAACAGTTGACCGTTTCATCTTACACGAAACTAATACAAGTGACTGTGTCCTTCGTCAGTATTGGACGTAGTATAGTACTCGAATTGGACGAGTCATCCACAACGATTGACGCTCTCCTACGTACAGTCATAAACGCTTTTGATTTAAATTCGATTGAACGTCAACGAATTCAATTGCGTTCGTACCGTGACGATGTTCTTAATACATCAAGTAATTTAGGAAAGAAATTGTCAGAATTAGGTATTCGAAATTATTCGATCATCTTTCTCTATATTAGCAAACCATCATCTACTATCACGAATGATGACGATATATACGTGTATACCAAAAGTAATACTATAAGTGGCGTCGATTTATTACTAGCATCACCAACAGATGCCATTGGTGAGTTAGAAGCTCGAATTAAAAGTAAATACCAATGGATGGTGTCTGTTGCGTTTCGTGATACCGACTATAATACGATAGATGCAAGTGATCGCAATCGAACGCTAAGCGAATTGGGCATAAAGTCAAGTCAGAGTATTTATGCTGACATTGAAGAGGTCCTCCCAACCAAACAAACGGATAAATCGCAACCATCGTCATCGTCGACGACTATGAATTCGAACATGGTCGATGTCCGTTGTCAACTTCCAGGTATTCAACCAATAACGATTAAAGCATTAGTAACAGATACGGTAGCAGAATTGGCAGCAAACATCGGAGCTCTTCGTGAAAATCAAACAATGGCTCAATTTTTACTATGGTCTGGCAGTATTACTATTGACGATAAACAGCCTGATAAACGTTTGGCTGATTTTGGTATTAAACCTGGTAGTACAATTGTGGCTTCTGTCATAGAAATTCCTCCTACTAATAACTTCATTAAAACCAGTAAAATCGACAAGACTTACACAACAACAAACACTTCCGATTTGAATGTGAAACCAAAAGGTTTGAATAATCTTGGTAATACATGTTATATGAACAGTGCACTTCAATGTCTTATGCATGTGCCAGCATTAACTGAATACTTTATGGACAAACTTTCACAGGCGCATGCAACTGATGAGCATTTTGATAATTACAATCCATTTCATGAGTTTGGAGAAGTTACTGAAGCTTTTGCTAAACTCGTATGGAATTTACAAAAACCTGATAGAAAATCTTATTCTTATTATGATTATTCATTTCGACCAACTGATTTTAAAGAAACGATCGGTCGACTCGAACCCCGTTTCGCTACATTTGATCAACAAGATGCTCAGGAATTTTTGACTTTCCTCCTGAATTCTATTCATCAGGAAATCAAACAGAAAAGTAACCACGCACAAAATACAATCATTACAAAACTATTTTTCTGTGAAATTCAATCTTCCACTACTTGTTGCCGATGCCAACATGTCAGCACTAGAGTTGAATCATATAGTATCCTTCCATTGCCACTCAATTCAAAAGAACGAATGTTTCAAGTGAATTTTATTCGATTGAACGGTCAAGAAGAGTATGATATAGTTCCTATGTCTATTGATCATCGTATTGAACATCTTGTATACGCATTTTTCGAGCGTCGTCGTGATACAATACGCTTTAGCTATGTTACGGTGATGGCTAAAAATGCAACAGAAGCAGCAATTGACTTCGGTACATCTCTTAGCAAATTATCTGAACCAGTGCTAGCAGTGATCGAGCAAGTCAATTACAATGGACGCATTGCACCTTTTCAATATGAGAATAAATTAACTAGCCTAAAACTTGACGAGTGTCTCCAAGAATTCGTCTCACTTGAAACACCCGATGATTCATGGTTTTGTGACCAGAATGAATGTAAAAAGGATTCAAAGGTAAGTAAACAACTTCAAATTTTGACTTTTCCTCCTGTATTAATTATTCAACTAAAACGATTTTCACATGAACATGGTCTTCATCGAAAATTGAATACATTGGTTGATTATCCTATAGATGGATTCAATCTCGGTAGACTTTTAAAATCATCTGAGGAAGCTGTTTATGATCTTATTGCTGTTTGCAATCATATTGGTTCTATTTATGGTGGTCATTATACTGCATATGCACGAAAAGGTCCTAAACAAGAGACATGGTACATACTCGATGACCACTATGTATCAACTGTGTATTATAAAGAAGACTTGATTTCCAAAAATGCTTATCTTCTTGTTTATTTGAAACGACCGAAACAAACATAGTCATCAAATTCAATAATGATTGGGTGCTCATTGTGTATTTGTCCTAGATATACATGTATACATGAAAACAAAATTTTCTCTTATTATATGATAGATTTCATGTGTACATATGCTTTTGTAAGGAATAACAATTTGAACAAACGTCATACCACTCGTATGCACCTCTATTTTTTTCGTGATCAATTGAGTAAAACACAAACTAATTATAAATAGTGTGCATTTATAATAATCGTGACTTGTAATTTTGTTCAGATCAATAAAGACTACTATACAACGTGTACATACTCATGCTGTCAATGACACGAAAGAGCGAAGTATTTTCTCTGATTTACTGTGCATATCAAATCATTACAATTGATCTTAGAATACAAAAAAAAGCTCAAGAAGGGATTTCATTTCAATCGCTTTGATTGCTCAGAAATAAATTGAAAGAATGATTTATCGATTCATTCTTCAAGTTTTCGTTATGGGTTAAGATTAAAACTTGAGAAGATGCCATTCTATGAAAGAATCAACGTAGCAGTGTTTTATTGAGATCGATATAACTCGAGTTAAAATGATCGCTAAATAACAATATTGCAATGAACGACGTTATATCAATGATTATCGATGTAGGTTTTATTTCAGTGACGGAGACTTCAGCGATTTGTAGACTATGGCTCACTAGACCATTCTTCAGTGTCATCAGTTACCAGTAAATCAAATATACGCACCACAGTATGAAGTCACATCAGTCTGTAACTTCATCTGATTTTCTAATTACGATGCGTCTTGATCTACTGTTGTTAATTGATTTCCATCGCCATAAATACCGAATACGTCTTTTGAATTTTTCATTCCGAACCCTTTATAATCATTTTCCTCGCCAGCATACAATCGCATCAACAATGGGAGATAAATCTTCATATCTTCGTTCATCTGAATTGATCGAATGAAGTCTTTTTTTGATAAATTTTTATGTGTGTTGTGAAATCGTTCAACCGATTCAATCATTCCATTGTACTTTGGTCTTATATTATTTTCCATCTCATCGATTCTCGCTAGTGTTTGTGCATCATCTTTAAACAATGCTCTCAAGTCATCTGCATTCTCATTGATGATAGCTTCAAATAATGATCTTGGAGAGGTGGCGCTCTCTCCATCTCGATGAATCATAAGATATTTTTGTGTTTTAATTTTAACAAGATACGATGGTCGATCAGATTGGATGATTTCAACAACATAACCTTCACCGCGAGGTTGCTGATAAATGTCTTGCAATAATTGTTTGTGTGTGACATCGGATGGAACAGATTCAAATGCGACGAGATGGTCGAGAATAGTGGGGAAATTATTTTCAATAAGAAATGTTTTCAATCGAGTACCAAACAAAGTTTGACCATTGGCATGTGATCGAATACATAGAACAGTGAGTTGAGGTTGTGAATAGGAAACGAAAACATGATTGGAAGGCGATGTATATTCCATGTCGACTGTATAATTGAGATGAACCAAATGGTCAATTTCAGATTTGAATTCATCTAACAACAAAGAACTAAGATATTGGATACAGACAAATCATACTTCGATTCTATTCCCTATTTTCTTCACTTGAGTATGGTGTTTTCTCCTATTGTTTCTGTTCGTCAACTTAATCCCTTCTATATGCAAAAGAAAAATGCACAGTATGCGACGGATGTGTGCATCACGAAAGAAGAAACATAAGCGGGTTTATAGGCATCGTTATTGAGTAAAAGCTTCTCAGGAAATGAATCGTTCGTACAATGTAAAGTGTTCTGATTCACCTATTTTGTAAAATTTCTGAAATGACAGAGTTTAATATCACCGTGATAAAAATTCTCCAAGTGGAAAAAACATAATTCGTTCACACTTGTACGGGTAGAGAATAATTTCATTCGTATCTTCAAAAGTCTAGCACGATAAATCTTATATAAACAACGAACACAGTCTATGTCGAAATAAATTATATAACTTACATACCAACAAGTAATTGCATAGCTTCAATAACTTGCTTTGATGTCAACGATTGTTTAGATTTAAGTCGAACTTCTTTCGATGCTCTTCCGTGTAGAAACGTCGATATCAATGTTCCGTCCATTTTCTCCATTCTATCACCGAATCGACCACGTTCATGAAATTGTTTTTGACCAAAACCTTCTTCGTAATTAAAAAATTTCCTCTGTGGTAAACAAACGAGTTGTATGTTTTTCGGATTCGAAATGTTGAACATTGTTCCACGACAATTCAAAGCTGCTGTACGCAACTGAAATGTTGCATAAGAACAGAGACGATAATTGAATATACGATATTTGATTGAATATAAACGAACATCTTTGTAATAGAAAGTATCATCTTGGGAACAAAGATTCATCAAATCGTCATAGAGTGTATCCATATTTATTTCCATTGAAGAAGAAGCCATGATAAGAGTTAGAAATCAAGATGAACTGTTTTTTTCTACTTATATTATCGCCTACACAGTAATTGCATAACGAATAGTGATTGCGAAATGTCCTCGTAGAATTAGAAAGAAAGACGCAAACTTACTCATGTATACACATAGTTACCCTCGTCACTCTGTTTTGAAAAATGCTTTTGAGAAAGAAAAAGAGAGTAGAAACGACTAATCTGATGATGATGATGATGACGAAAGTCTTAGATTGATCGAACTGGCTATGGAGCAATTGATTTGAAAAGTCATCAATATTGGAAATTGTTTACCCATATAAAAATAAGTCACGTGGCTGTCTTGATTTGCATTCTTTTCACATTCATTTTTGTTTGTATGTAGTAACAGCACTTATATTCCTATTCTATAATTAAATTCCATAAAACAAGCAGCTACTCTTATATCTTGCAGTCTAGAAACCACATTGATGCACTAGGTGTTATCTGTTACATACACTAAGTAGGGCTCTGTATTACAAGTTTCAAATACCAAAACAAACAAAAAACAATCTTTTGAAAGGCAATTTTACAACGAACATTTCAATATGATTTTTTGATTCATTACAGTACTTTCTAACTTGTGTATCATTTTGGAATGCCTAAAAATAAAAACACATCTAGAATCATTCATCATTTCGTTGTTAAAAATTCGAAGTAGAGTCTATTTTGGATAGAACCATCAATAATTACCAGGAACTAGTATTGATAGATGCTGCCATAACGTTTTGTATTAATTTGATTTATTTTGCATATTTCAGTGATATTGAGTGACCACTGGTCACTATGAACGACATAGAAGTCATTATGCTGCTACTTTAGTATAACTTCCATTTGTTTTATTTACCAAAGTAATATATTATTAGTGCAATGAAGTAATTATAAAATGACCGACAGAGTGTGGCATAAATAGTAAGAGTAGACGAAATTGTCTTATTATTTCTAGCCAAATAAACGAAGGAACTTGTCATACTCGTGGAATACTTATCTTCTTTATTATTTCATTTTACTGTAAAATTACTTTTTACTTTCAAATCACACTTTTTTTACTATTTCTAAAAGTTTGAAACTTAAATCAAAATTCTTTCTAATTGCATTATTGTAAATATCATCATGTTATTTACAGTAATTTCTATTCTTCATCAACGTGATCAATTTTCTGAGAGCAGATATTTATGTAATGGTTTAATGAGAGAAGGTAAGTTCATTCTTTTTTAAATTAAGAAAATTAGTTTTGAAAGAGAAGAATAGCGCATTCACGGTAACACATATAGAGCACCTGGCATTTTGGAGGTAAGCAAATATCTTTTCTTATTTTTTCTAGAGAATGAATAATGTTGGAAAATAAAGACCTATTTTGTCGATTTATGTTATGAATGAATTAAGATCGGCCAAGATCAAAATAAGCGATGTTTAAATAATTGTTTCAATGCTATTTCATTTTTTATCTATTTCTTTCTCAACAAGTCCAGGTGTGTTTACAACAAGCTTATCAATTCACTATTGAACTTAGTGATAAGGGTACAATATTTATTCCTCAAGTTTTATTTGAATTTCCTTTAAAAACATTAGCTGTTAAATCGTTGACGCTGTGTGTACAGCAGTGCAATCAAAATGTTCTTTACCGAGTATTTGTGTATGATATGAAGTAACACTCAATTACCAATTATATCAAAGTGATTTGCCATCTGGAAATATTACAGTGGTTCAGGGATCAACATCACGAGTAGGTCGTATACAATACCGACCTCAGTTCTATATCGGCTATAATCAAACGTGTGACCGGTGTCAAGTTAATCGATATTTAATTTGTCAAAATACAAAATGCCAATGTCCTCGATTAGCAACTTATTGGGATGGACAAATGTGCCAAAATCAATTGTCTTATAGTAAACTATGCCGTTCATCATCCTGGTGTCGGCAAGATTGGAACTTGACATGCGTATTTGGATCTTGTTAACCTAATACAGCAAGTAGGTGAAGAATGAATCTCAAGAGATACATGTATACGTATGTGTTTACATTCATAGCCATGAGCGAATAAAATATTTTAGGAATATTGAAAAGGAAACAACATATTTTCAAAATAATTAGATATAGTTTGTTGAAGCTTTGCACCAGCAAAAAAACCAATTGCAGTTCTATACTAAAAATCAAAATAAGTAACATTCTTAATTATTTCTGTTGTTAGTAGACAATTAGTTGATTAGAAAAAAAAATAATTAAGGGAAAATACACATGACAATGTGTGCGATACGTTTATCATTGATAATAGATAATTGGTATACGACTGAAAGTGAAATAATTAGTGAGAATCGACTAATTGTGATAAGCTGTTCGTCTATGTCTAATTCTTAACAAAAAAAGCGTACTTGAGCTGCTAAGTAATACTTCATTTACTGTTGTGCCGATATTGATGGCACGCTTCGATGATTCTCCTTCATTCTCTTTCTGTTCTCTTTCCATTGTTCTAATATCTCTCTCGCCTGTCTCTCTTCTATCTCTCTCCTATATATACGTGTGTTACGTATAAAGTCGTTACATTCTGGAGATGTCAGATGGCACAATACACCATCATGCCGACGGGCATAGGCGACACTCTAGTTTTGTCGTTACACTCTGGATAACTTGAAGTAAACGAATAAACATCTTTGCCGAGAGTGGCACAAGCTAATCTAATCAAGTTGTTCGTTACAACTGTCCGTAATAAAAAGGTAAAATGTTTTTGTAAGTAGCGACGCTATTTCTACGGTTGTTACTTGTTAGAGCAATTTGTTTGAATCCTAGTGGCATTGATTTTCTGTCATTAAAGATAGATATACTATTATGTGGACGAAGACCACTACAACAAGGTTCCCAAAATTCGATCTTACATGTCACGCTTGCATATCGACTTCATAGCATTTACTAAATACTATTTAGTACGTAGAATATCGTATAGCCTCAGTAATATATAAGCTCTGAAAGATAGTTTCTGACAAAAAAAAGGATTTCTGAAAACCAGAACACAAAATTTTCAAGTAAACGTAGTAGACAATATTTCTCTTCATAGAAAATTTGATTAAATATCATACGTTAATGCAATATTGTTAGTCTATTTTGTCATTCAGATATTTTGAACTTTGCCTTTAAACTCAGTTAAGCAAACATAAATTATGCTTTTAATGGCATGAATGATGCTCTCTAGGCTCAAATCAAGTCTCGATCATAACGAAAATTCACCGTCTAGATATCATGAAATCATCTGTTGATTAAACCGTTTTTAGTGTATAAATTGGGCGCCACAGCTATACTATTCGATGACATACCTAATCTAAATCGTGTACAAAGTGTTGTTCCACCAGTCTACAACAATATTAGTTGGACACATGCACAGTATTTGAATGCAACTGCACCAGCCAGCACAGATTATCAACATATTTGCTCTTCTAATCAAGTGGTTTTTCGGTTTAATGTTCGTATGATAATACAAACATCAATAGCTAATACAACATTTGCAATAAATTCATTTGTAATTGCGGCCGGGTGGCCGAATTCCATCAGTAACAATTGTTGGATATCTTACTACAACACAAACGTATACAACTACAGTTGCAATCAATACTAATACAAAACAAATAATGGAATTGCATTGACCCGGACTAACAAAAGTTGTATTCACTCCATCGGGATCAGGTTATTACGATACTGGTATTGATAAGTTGTGCATTACATTTTGATAATAAAACTGAAACTACAATAGACGATTTCAATTCTATCTATTGACTGCTTTATTAATTATGAATTTTGAACTCTTCTACATTTTCCTACTGTTTCACTATTAAAAACCAACAATTTATTCCAGAATAAATATTTAATCCTAAATTCATAATGCAAGTGTGTAGTGATAAAAATATATGGATCAATGCACAAAAAAACACTTGCGCCAGAAATACTTCTCTGCTTGCAACTAGATCATATGCTTGGATGATTATTTGAAATTTACTAAAATTTCATTCGGTTTTACTAAACTATTCAATTGTGTCGGATAACTTTAAAATGTGAAATGTGAAGCTACATGTATGATAATAATAAAAAACTTATCTATTCGCAATTGTTGAAGCAGGTAAATGTGTAGTATCTCAGCTGTCTCGCTATTTGCTCAAACAGATATTATCAATCATTCACAAAAGACTATCTTTGATGTCTATAATATCCGAGTTAGAATTAAGTTTCATCTAGAAAATACGAGAAAGTTCAAGCTTCTTTCTATTGCAGTGGCGGATCCAGAAAATCTCTTAGGGGGTGGCGCTCCTGGTCAAAAAGCGTGTTTTCAAGTCTATTTGAGGCAGAACGACTATTTTCTGTTTCATTTCTGCTGGGGGAAATCGAAAAAAATGGTTCTCATCATTTAGCTTGCTCACCGACTGAGACAGTTCTTGATTTTAACGCTGGTGGT
>CAJNYU010002903.1:0-88501 GCA_905331475.1 Rotaria socialis
TAAACTCATATACAGTATGGATTCTTAAGAAAATCTGAACCTTTAAATCAGAAAGAGCAACACTTTGTAGAAAACAAACAACATCTAGATTTGTAGCTATTGATACTTCATTAAAAAGTGAGCTTCTGTTTGATTTTCGTCTGTATGAAGATTCGAATGTCATGTGTCTCTTTTTTTTGAAAAAGAACGAACAAAATAAATTGGTATTGTTAGTTTGATTTTTCGTTCTACTATTTGCAATCAACGTAGTCACGTGGTGAATAAAATAACAAACGAAAAAATAAATTCTACTTCCTACATATGTTGCTGTTACTTAAAATTACGAATGAATCTCACTTTCATTTGAGATAAAATAGTTAATTGTTGAATTATAACATATGAAACAATTTATTTTGATTTTTCAACCAATGCAAACGATTCGATCCAAATTTATAATCAGAATTATGGAAGCAAATCTATGAAAAGATATAATTAGTACTAAGGTTTTCAATGAATTTCACTCATTGTAAACGATGTCAATGCAACATTTCTCTTTGAAATCCACTGCTAGTTGAATAACATACACGATCAATGAGGAGAGGCGGACAACATCCCGTAAAATCGTCCAATGGTTCAATAACCAGCAAAAATACTTTACCCCTAACAAAGTCAAGGAGAAATGGTTTATTTTGAGCGTGAAATGAATAAGCCAGATCACCGTATATCAGGAACAATCTGTACTGTATATCGTGTTGCATGGTGAAAAGTTATTCTGATAGTCATATGTGGAATCTAACAGCTAATCTTATGCTGAGATTGTGGTTTTGTGAGTGAAAATGGAGGTGTTCTTGAGAAAAATCGTGGGTAAGTGCGGAATAATTGCGGAGGGTACGGGTATCTTGAAGTGGAAAATATGCAGCCGGTGATTGTCATGATTGTAGTATTAGCTGTCAGTGGAGTAATACAGTTTTATGGAATAAGAAAATACTTTCATTTGCAGACTTTGTTACGCATATATTATGGTCAGGAGTGCTATTAAAAAAGATTTCGTTTGGTCCAAGTTCAGGATGGTGTGTATTTTTTATTTCTTACATGTTGCGCTGTTTTATCCACGACTTGTGAAGAAATATTATTCAGTCCGAATTTTGTTTTCTTCGACAGAATGGAAATAATGGTATAGATAGTAATATGGCAGAGGAAAAACGAGTTAAAACGGGGACAAAGAATTTACATTTATTTATAGAAATGATACAAAACAATATTGAAAGGCTCCTTTTCTTTATTTCTAGTCATAGATATTGAATATCTCGATATATGCTTAGAACGGAAGCATGTATATCTTTGATCGTCTTACATAAACAGAATGAGAAGAAAATAATTTTTGCCTGAACGACATTTTTCTACCTGAGATTTCTTAGATTTGGTAAGAGTTCTTGAATTCTAAATCGTAGAAAAACTATATATTAGGATTTATAATTCAGCAGCAAACAAAAACTATCGTTACTATTATAATCATTTCAATCAATTTGAAAACGAAATAGCATCTAATTTTTTCAGAAATATTTAACTAAATTATAATCACATCAGTACATTGTTAATCATCATTAGAAGCAGGATCTTGAACATATTTTCACACTAACTGATGAATTTTTAAAAATAATCTTCCAAAATCAAACATAGCTTCAGCGTATTTTTTTATATCTTGCGAAATTAAACTTTGTTTTCAAAGATGATTTTCTGTGTTTCTGTATAAAAATAAAGACGACATAATTCAATCATTATGAGAGAGGTATTAATTGAAATAAAATATAAACTAGAATAAGAATTCGTTTAGTGAAAATTTTTTAAAATTTTATCATACGACAAGCGAGGGAACAAAAAAATTTACCGGAGTAATATATTCTATTTAGTAATAGTAAAACAATGTTTAAATGTAAAATTGATTTCATATTTCTTATCTATATTCTTGTATATCAACAGCTTCAAAAAGTAAAAATTTATCGAAGTGTAACTTATCTGTAGACATTTTTCTAGTTAGACAATTTCAGAAGTATTTAAAAGTTATGTAAATGAAAGAGCTTCTGGGTTTTCACTTATTCAGGTATTTTTATTTTTTTCTCCATCGTGTTCCAACAACAACTATAAAGCTCATTCTATTTAAAAAAATAAAACGCTCTATGTGGTCAGTTTCTACGTAATTTGTAATATGCGAGTTCCACATTTCAGCTCGAGCGAGACTGTACTGAAAAGCGTTTTCTATGATGGGTCCATAAGAAATTGAAGTTATCCTGGTCTCGCTTTTCTTTACAAATATAAACCCTCATTATCCTTTAGATTCATTTAATCCCTTTAGCCCTATTACCCCCCTTAGTCCCTTTAGCCCGCCTATTACCTTTAGTTCTTTTAGTCCCTTTTGATCACTTTAGATTTAAAAAGGGATTCAAGAGGCTAAAAGTACTACAGGGATCTAAAGGAATCAAACTGATAATTACCGCTGTTGGAATTGTGGTGGTCCCCTACAATTCTAAGCGGAGATTAAGTTGTCTTTTCTAGTATAACGGTAGTACATCTCCCCGGATGGCAGAGGATGTGTGGTTCGAATCCCACGAAAGGATTATCTTTTTCTCCGTTCTGTGGTATTATCATCTCGCTGTTAGTCCGGCACCTAACAATCGCATATATTTATAAAGGAAAGTTAGACCAGGATAACTTCAATTTCTTGTGGACCTATGACATTTATCTCTATATATATGTGCATATATATTCTTTCTTTTCCAATTCTACTTAAAACGTATGACTTTATGTGGGGTGGCCCATTTCTGCTGAAAATGTGACTGTGCAGATATAAGCACTCGTTCGATCCTAATCAATGTACATAACGACTTTCTCCTCATTGTTATATGTATTCTCTCTTCCTTTTTGTCGTGTTCTTTCTCGTTCTCTCCAGTTGAGTGACGCGCCCCGGAGAAAGAAAGTGTAACTATAAAAGGAGAAGGAAGATTGGAATAAAACAGTTCGATATCACGATAAAACATCTCGTATCGTTACAACATTGTCACACTATCTGCAGAATATTGTTCACGAAGATACAACAGTGTCACATACCCAACAAATCGGGCATGCCAGAGATGCCACGGGAGATGCGGGATACACATCAGTAATACTCCCAGCAAATATAAATATCATAGTTATAAGGAATCCATCAGGCGCAATCTGTATCTGCCGCATCTCCCGATGAAAACATATTTTTTGATTTTTAGCCCATAGACTCCACCTGAAGATTTGTCTCCATAGCGAGAGGGTGAGCGTCGAAACATAGGTAGGCACACTAAATCGAAGTCTTTCGTGGATAGAGTCACATAGGGAAAACACTAGATATACACTGAATCAGGCACAAAAAGGTAAAACAGGCAAACTGCTAACCACGCCAAAAACGCATATCACTCAATGTTGGAGTGCTACCGCGGTAGAGAAGCACGAAAACACATTAACGCATTCACACACTGCCACACCCATCGCAAGTGCAGGTGTCACGAAAGGCGGAATAACTCGTTTACACACGTATACAGCATACCTAATGTGGGTCTGTTGATAGCTGGAAAACGACTGTGTACAGATACGGACGCATCTCTGTTACTCGAATTATCACTCTAACCGTAAGATGTGGGTGTGGGTGCATGCATTCAACTTGCGTCTAAGTAGATGCGCGTGTTTTCATGCTTGTCTACCGCAGCGACGCGCCAATATCGAATGATTTGCATTTTCCACGTGGTTGGTAGTGCGCCTGTTTTTACTTTTTAACCTGTCATTCCCTGCAAATTTAGTGTTTCGTTTATGTAGCTATATCCATGGATGACTACGATTTAGCAAGTCGATAATTGTTTCGGTGCCCACCAGCACCGTTCGCTGCGTCCTATGATGAACTAATTTATGGGTTCGCCTTCCGTGTGAGCTAGACGGCATTGCTGGATGAACGGTTTCCACACTCGATTGTAACCCAAGGATGGGTATTGGTTATAGCCTTGAAATCAGGAAAATGTTTTTCCTCAGTAGTTCCCCGAAGATATGGCGTCTCTGCATCAGAGGCGGCATCTTCCGGAGGGGTCTGGACTAAAAATCGAAAAATGTCTCTTCATCGGTAGATGTCGTAGATGGAGATGCCAGAGATGCAGTGTCTCTGCGTGAGACGCAGAATGTGCTTAAATAATGTTATATACGCATAGTATTTGTATTATGTGTTAGTTATAGTTTTGTGTGTCGGCGTCTCCCTTGGCATCTCCAGGGTGCCCGATATTTCGGATATGTGACACCTCTCTAAACACAAAAATGCATGTTTATCTTTCCTCATTTTTGCTGTCATTATTATCTACACTGCTTTACTATAAAAATCAAACATATCGCTAATGTAAAAATATCGATGATCGAATAAGACTACTTACCAGCCGATATCAAACTGCTTATTTTTTAATGTGAATCTGCAAGAGGTATTACTTTGTATATATAAAGACGTTACACGTTTTTTTCTTTTTTTCTAACATAAAATGTTTACCTGAGTCAATGAAGTGTGACTCTAATTTCACTACTTCTTATTTTTGCATATCAAAACATTGTTTCATGTAATTACACCGCAAGTTCACCAAATAAGTGATCCATATTTTCCTTTCAGTTGTGACCAGTGCAAAAAACGATGGGCATCTTACTATTTCTTTTCATCAAGTTAGAGCGTGGGTGACTGTATAAAGTATCATTAATCAGACCCAGATCTTCACGCCAACACGCTAAGAAACCATTTTTGATGCAAAGGTAAAATAATCAACCCCTGTGCGTATAGTAATAAACCTTAACGATCAAACAATAGAACATTCGATCTCTGTACGTAGAATGATAAACCCTTTCAATGAAAGAGAAGTAGAATCAACCCTCAACCGACGATGGAACTATCCCTGGAGATGCTAAGGTATATCAGTCGATGTCAGTCGGTAGAATACAAAACCCTTGTCCCTGAAAAGGTATATAATAGAGCATTCATGTACAGTACTAAACCATTTTTATTAAGATGTAGATGAATCAACTGTTAAACGTAGAATACTAAACCCAAAAAGGGTTGATGAAAGTGCAACGTATAATAAACCCTTTTTCCGTTTTAAAAATTTTCATAAACCCTTTAAGGGTTTATGATTATGTGGAAAATACCCTTTAGGGTTTATGAAAATTTTAAAAAACGGAAAAAGGTTTTACTATAAGTTGCCCTTTCATCAACCCTTAAGGGTTTAGTATTCTACGAATTTTTTTTACAGTGTAGCTTACTCTACCGAGAAAAGTAGAGTGATGTACCCTTTGAACAAAAAAGTAAAATAGTAAACCTGATGACGAAGAATAAAATACCCTTACCTTGAAAGTGAACAACAATCTACTATCATCCGTTGAAGGATATGCTCTTATCTTAAAATCGTAGAGTAATGAATCCTTATGTACCCATCATATACCCCTTGAGTTTTCATAAACCTATAGCGTCATAGATCCTTCGACTAATAAACCCTTCAAGGGTGTAATGGCGACTTTTTTAAGTGCAGGGGTAAATCATTACCCGGATTTTTTTATCAGTGTATATAAAGTCGAGATTGGTTCATCGATGATGCCCATGCTGAAAATAAAATTCTGATTTATATGATTCGACTAATTTTATAGGATTTTCGTTTATCTGCTTATCAAAATATTTTTGATTTATTTCATCATAAATCTACAAATGATATTCGACGTTATTTCATAAAATAAATATAACTCTATTCAATTATCAATTCTTCATGTAAGTTGCCTAATATTTTCTGTTACTAGAGAAATAATTCCAGAGTATTCTTATCAAACCACGATGGACTTGTTTTGTGTAGTCAATGATTATATTGAACAATTTTTACATAAAAGCAAATGATTTACACCATTTTTCACAAGATTATTAGCCAACTTTGATTCTTTGAGAATTCGAATAAAACACTTACTTTAGAGAAAAATCGTGACGCAATCGCACAATAGTGTGGCGATTAATTAGGATAATATAATTGGTTGATTCAAATGATGTCTACCTTGGCTTTAGTTTGTTATGGATGAAATGTTTTGAATTTATTCCGTGAATTGAAAATTAAAATAAATCTGATATTTCAAATGAGTACTTATATAATAAACTAAGAAAAAACAACAGGATATACTAGCTACCAGTCAGGTTGAAATCTGTGCCGGTACCCGTACCCGTTCTCTCTCTGTTATGCAATATAGTTTAAATGAGCATAAAGAACACTGTGATTAATAATGACGCACACACTGTTACGTAATGTAATATTCAAAGTAAATATGTGATTTTCGTTTCTTGACATTTTAAAGTGGCATGAAGTTTTACCTACCATTAATAAACGTTAACATCACAAAACGTGGGTTGACCTCCTGTGCCTGTAGCTTTCAAATAGAATGAAATGTTATATGTAAGACCGGGTGTGGCTGTAAAATGTTGTCCGAAGAAGCTATACGTAAGCTCAGGACCGCATTGATATCGTACACAATTACTACCACTGTTGCAACTACTAGTAATTATTTGTGTTGCATTCGAGCTGCAGCAACTTGCACCCACTTGATTCCACCCAGTAGCTGTCGTTGATGAATTTTCGAAGCCAAGATTCGATAGTAATTGAGTAGCAGGTGCACTAACATCGACAACAGAGACATCGTCTAAGAGAAAATAGCGATGATTAACTTGTTTCCATTGCAAATGTAGGAAATGGTTGGGTTGTATTAGCCGTATAAGTAAAGGAAAATTGAGTCCAGTTAAATACAGTTCCTCCATTGTATTGGGCCAAATACCCGGTATATGAACTTGGACAGGCTTTTGCTAGAATGAGATTCACTGATTAAAAAAAACAAAAAAAACATTAACATGCTAGTTGTTGTTGTCACCGTCGTCGTCGTTGTTGTTGCAGCTACATATGTAGAGAAAATGATAATCGATGAATTTTTATTAGTTTCTTTTAATAACTGAATTTAGTGAGAATATTGACAGCGAAGTGAGATATGAACAGATGCTTGCTGAAACTCGGTCAGAAAATTGTCTAGCAGCTGTAACTTTAATAACTCGAAAAAGCTTGCTAGCTCAGCCCCTTTGGGGCTAAAATGTGGAACTCACATATATTCCTTAGGCTTACTAAAATAATTTAAAAGAGCTCATGTAAAAAGTCTACTTTAATTTCCAAAATCTATAATTAGGCCATTACTTATTTGCTCATGCCTGTATTGGAGTATTAATTGTTAGCTAGTATCTTTAGCAATGGTAGATACTAGTTGCTATGGTCTGAAATGGGCAAACATGACTTTTTCGTGTAGTCTGTAATCAAATAAAGAAGAAATAGCAGCCTAATTAGTCAAGTTCCTAATTAGCATAATTTTAAACTCACTAATGTCTGTAATGGGGAGAGGTGGGGAGGTGCAAAAATCTCGCTTTTAAACTTACACTCACCATTTTCTTCGAAAATATATGTGACTTCCGAAAAATTAATGAAATATTAAAATGGGAATTTCACTATTGCGTAACCAAAATAGGATGATGTAATGATGCTCAGAATAGGAATTATATATTGCTTATACCGTCTCTCATTTTCGCCAATTAGCAGGCAACGCTCGTTTGATTCGAAATTCCAAATGTTATGATGAAAAGGTGGAATTCGGTCTGCGTTTTCTACCTTGAAGGAGTGAGTTTCTATCACGAGAGTCAATATTGCTTTTGTTGAAATGGCCCGAAAGTAACATCATTGAATAAAGGCACATTGCATTTTTTATCTATTTATCAACATTTATCGTTACAAGCTAATAAGGTACTTTATGGGCTGCTAAATGAATATAGGAATATTTTCAAGATACAGACACGTTATGCTGTTAAATCTGTCTAACTTGTTGAATACTTAGTACTCCAGCATATGTCACAATATCAGTACTGAAAAACACAATGAAATTGTAATGAAGCACTTGAATGAGCAAAGATTTAGAATTGGATTCGACTGTTCCGTAAAAATTTCCTCAACCCGATGTGCTGATCTAAAATCGATTTGGTCGTGTGTCAGAAAGATCGAGTACGCAAGAATACATTTAAAGAGCAGTAAAAAAGGCCCTACGTAGTATAGATCCACGTAAGCACACTGTCAAATAATGATTGAATATAAACACCGAATGAATTCTAATATTCTACCGAAATCAAAAAAATCTTAAAGTCCTGACGAGATTTCTCTTTCTCAGTTAAGAGGACAAGCCATTTTATTTGATAGTATCTTTAGATTTGTTGAACTTTAGCTTTGGATTTTGTTAATAAAAGAAATAGGTAATCGTTGTTTTACCGAAAACGTTTCTTTTGTTCAGATGTTTGCTTATAGCGGCTGTTTGGTGTTTGTTTAATGGTGAATGAGAAGTTCATTAGATTAGGCGGATTCGCCCTGTCTTGTGTTTGTGAATCCGGCAAAATCCGGTGATTTTCTCGGCTCAGCCTTTGGTCTGCTGGTATTTTGTCAGAATCCGAACTTGTGAAAATCTTCTGTCTGCTTTAGATTTTATCCAAAGATTTCCCTGGCAGAATCTCATGATGTATTAAAGTCTGATCACTTGTTCTGGGTGACGACTAGATATACAATTTATCTGTGAACAATGAACTATTTCGATGAATTCTTACACGTACCAATGAGACTTGGGGAATTCCATTTGGATTATTGATTGGTTTAACTTCTGTTTTGGCTACGCGACGAATCGAAGGTCGATAGGGACCAACAATAACTTTTGGCAGATGCATCAATCGTGTTGCTCGTTTCATCTGATTTCAGCCTTTCTGTAAAAATAATGATTTCTATTTCAGTGAGTGTTGATGTTTGCTTTCAACACAAGTTTTATTTACAAGATGAAATGAAGAATACAATGGAAATTTATTTGAGTACGAACATATTTATTTGTTTATTTTGAATTCAACGTCAAGAGAAAATAGACTTGCCAGTAATCAAGCGTGTTTTGAATGAGTATAATTAACTCTAAAATGAAAAAATAACAACAAAGTCGTCTCAGCAATTTTCGCCTACTGAAACATTTCTGCTGATTCAGATTCTGAATATAATTTAATTGAAAAGTTTCATGTGTGAGTTGACACCCTGAATTATGTTTTTTTTAGCTCAGATTGCGTGCAATACCACTTGCATGCGAAGCGATTTATCATCCCACACAGTTCTTTCGAATATGATTACCGAAAGCGAGAACGAGAAATCATTCACGGCAATGGTTTCTTCACTTTCTTGGTATCGATAAATTATTCTATCTTGCCATTGGGTTTCACACAAAGGCCCATCTGACTAGATTGTTACGCAGAAGCGATAAATAATAGATAAAAATCGTGGAGCATCTTTTTTCAATGTACTAAATATTTATCGAATGTATTGGTCAAATTGAAATTTTTAGTGTGTAAAAGTTTTTAGGACACATTAATTATTAATTTAATATGAATTTAGTTCGATTTCTGAGAATCCCTGAAATTCGATCACTCATAATATCTACAGGTGTGATCATCAAAATTAGTTTGGTGATCTTGCATCTCAGCCTGATTGACGAAATGAACAGTCAATAACTTATGAGATTTCTGTTGATTAACTTCATCGTGAAGAACTGACAAACGTTCTCGATGAATGCAACATCGGGCAATAATAACGGACAACCCCCTTTTGCACTTTACCTTTCATTTTCTACATGATTCTACGTTTTGAGTGGTTGCGTATATTTCTTTCAGAATTTTTTTTCCAATTATGACAGCTTGGTTTGTTTGATTTTAAATATTCTGTTGGCAGGTGTATATAATCATCAGCAACGCGAACAAATATTAAACTAACTAATAGAACACCAGTAACAAATAAGTTTTTATAGCTTGAAGCTGTATGTTCATGCAAGACACTATCTTTCTATTTTTATTTTATCCCAGCGCACGCATGACTTAGAGAAATCTTGTTTTCTTGCTAGTTAATTTTCTTAACAACGGTAGCTGATGTGTATTCGCTTTCTCTCAATCTACACATCCACATTCTCAAGAAATTGTTTTTGGGAGACCATCAAGTATATCAACATAATGCATACGAGCATGTTCAAATATGGATAAATTCATAGCAACCAGCGCTAAATGACTTTGTTTACACATAGACAATGGTGGTTTAAAACCATCAAAAAAATCTGATACATTGATCATATCGTAAAAGTCGTGAGTCTCGTGAATCTTAACGTTGCCATTTTTAATAATTTACATATCATAATCATCATCAATGAAGCGCTCTAGTTAGAAAAAACAACACAAAAATAATAAAAAGATTTCTTTCTATTTATATTTTAGTTACATATCGTCGTCATCCTGTGAAAATTTTTGTAATATCTACCTAGATAATAATACGAAATCAGAAAGTTTCAGAACAAAAATTTTAATGGCAGTTGATCATCTTACATAAGCAAAAAAATAACATTTCAAATATTTAATAAATAAATATTTTAAATTTAATGCAATTTATTTGAAAACATATTTAATAGTAAATCTAAATTAGTATCAATGTGTCATGAATTTAAAAAACTGCATTTTTTTCTTTGAAATTCTCAAGTTTTTGTATATTCGTGTATTACAAATTTTTAGTATCATTTACAGATTGTAGCTGTGTTGAATAAATCATTTTTTTATTCTGAAAATCAAATATAACAACTTCGCTTCATTTATAACTCATGGAGTACTAAAATTAATCGGATTGATATTATATCAAAGTATAGAAATTAAATTTACTAATTTGCATTGGTTTGCACCTATGCAGAAACGAGATCAAAAAGTTATAATTCACGTTCGATGTATGTACTTAAAACTTCAGTACAACACTACAAAAGACTATAGGAATTTTTTATTTTAGGTAATTCAAAAGGAGCAAGCAACTGTTATACTCAATCGCGTGTGTGTTTCAGCTTGTTTCTCTCTCCTTCAAAGGAAATCACGTCTGACCTTATGTCCTGCGAGTCTTAGTTCGCATGTTTGTCTTACCATGATATCCACACCAACTAATAATACAGCTAGCCCCTGATAGTCCCTAATCCCTGCTGAACTACTTAAAATTGAAAGCATTTCTATAGTTTCGTATGTACGGTTAGCTTTGCGCCGAATTATTTTATAATTCAAACACATCCTCTAGTCTAACTTATAGATAACCTTGTTGAGAGCTAAGAAAAACAGAAAAGAACTTATTGGATTAACTATTGCAAAAGATAGATGACTCTTTCTATTGATTCATTGTGCTGGAAAAGTTCCTTAAATTTCCCCAGGAGCTACTCTGGGTTGCTGGTAGCCATCTATTTAGATGCAGAGCCTGACACTTCTGAAATGCTAAATATTAGTTGAGAAACTTCACATACTTCTATCAATAGAAATTTCAAATTCATAGAATCAAAACACACGTTTCAACGTCATCTCGATTAATTTTGAAGAGATTAAACTATAATTGTATATATACACTTTTTACTCAGATGTTGATTAATTACAAATTTAATATTGAAAATACGACTCCATATTGCTAATGTTCTTTTATTCTTGTTGATAACCATGCATTACATAAAAGATTGTGATAAAACAATATCAGAACAGAAGGATGAATTCCATGATATTTTCCTTCTCTGATAATAATATAATTATAACTCTACTAGTGTCGTATGTGCGCAATAGGCCAGCATAGTTACTTAGTTCAGATAAAAGTAAAATGTTTTACACAAGATACAAGAAGAAATCTGTTGATCCAGCGTTTTTTCTCTAGTTTAATCATAAAAAAGCATTAAACAGTTGCAAGTCTCTTGAACAAAAAAGCGAGTCGATGTACGTCAATCTGATGAATAAGAACTGTTGACGTTTTATTTCTCGCATCTATTCTTAACAGTTAGAAGAAAAACATCGATCATGTTTCTCCTAAGAAGTGTTGTTTATTTCATACTATTCGTACCCGGTTTCAATAATTATCCTCAAATTAATCTTTACATGACTGATGAAACCATCGACGACAAAATGATAGATACTACACATCAACATAACTGTTTGTATGTTGACACCTCTATGAATGATGAGAGAAGTGCAGATCAAGTAATTTCCTATTGCATGAGTGAACAACCATCAAAATGGCACATACACGCAAGTAATCACGATGAAGTTTTTACGTTTGCTGAACTTTATCAACGAAAGATCACTAGTCATCAGTTATGTACGTGGTCAGCACCAATGGATGTTGTCGAGAGATATCAATTGTATTTGAATGAGCTTACTAACTCGAATCAAACATCAATGAGCACACAACTTTTCTACAACTGCACGTTGCCGTACTTTGGTTCGGTATGTCAATATTCGATAGATGGCTACAATCCTCATCAATCGTCATTATATGAAATCATTAATCAATTCTATTCGTACGAATATGAATCGAATACATTTACGTGCTACATTCATGTGCAATGCAATCGTGGCCAATATCCATCTTGTCTTGATTGGAGTGAAATTTGTGATGGGAAAATTGACTGTATGGATGGTGGACTTGATGAAGAACATTGCTGGCAACTTGAAATCAATAACTGCGAAGAGGATGAATATCGGTGTAGAAATGGACAATGTATACCCTATACGTTTTTCCGCGATGATCGTTTTGTTTCTGATTGTCTCGATGGATCTGATGAAGTTACAAAAACTCCTGACATACTGGATGAGTGCGATAGAAGCGAACCAACACTTGCATGCGAAGATATTGTATGTGCGATCAACTCTGACTATGTTCACAGTCCTTTAACGAGTTCATGTGACAAAAAACGCAACGATTTACTTTTGAAAACCATGTTCTTGAAAAAGCCAGACTCAACATCTGATTCATGTTGGTCAGCATTGATATGTATTCTTCAAATTGAACCGATGCCCATCAGCGAACCATGTATAGCACGTTGTCGAACTGGAGCTTGTGATGAAATAATTAAAAGTACATGTCCAGATATGCTTTATCTACCAACCGTTCCAATTATTTTTAATGAAGTCTACTTTGTATACAAAAAAGAGAACACACGATTCTCCATGTTATCAGCACCTGCACCCGACTATGTCTGTTTCAAAGGTCAACTTTGTAGGGAATTCTTCTCGAAATACAAGCATATCCTATTGCAAAATACAACATGTTATAGTCCTACGTCTTTAGGATTGAGATATTTTCGAAGTAGAGGTACGTGGGTTCATCTATATGTTACACCTCTATTAAAGTTACTTCATAAATGCTATACAATAGTGAACATTAGTTCAACACTGTGCAATCGATCAACTATGTACCAATGTGTGAACTCATCAAAATGCATAAATCAAGATCGTCTAAACGATGGTATTGTAGATTGCTTTTATCTTGATGATGAACAATTCGATGTACCCAATAATACTTATTCAATAGAACGAGTACAAAAACGTTTCAAATGCCAAAACACAAACCAGTATATTTCTTATCGACTTATCAATGATGGTAAATGTCACTGTAATGAATACGAGAAGGGATTATGTGATGACGAATTTTCCAACGTTCACTTTTCGCGAAGTCATATTTCATTTCAGACAATATGCGATGGTTTTACTGAATTGATACCGATAGTTATTGATGGAAGAAATGAAACAGATGAAACAGATTGTGAACAATGGTACTGCAATAATACATACACACGCTGTAATGGCTTTTGGAACTGTCTCAATGGAGCCGATGAAGTCGATTGTGATTTACAACCATTATTAACTTGCCCACTTCTTCATCACATTTGTGTTTCAAATCAAACGAAACAGCTTACATGTTTGCCTATCAAGAAAGCCAATGATGGCAATATAGATTGCATTGGTGCCACTGATGAACCTATCTTATGCCGAGAAAAACAGTATAGACATACTGATACTTATTTTTACTGTGGAAAAGACAGCCAAAGAACATGTATTTACTCTAGTTATCTTTGTGATCATAATGATCATTGTAAATACAGAGATGATGAGCTATTCTGTGATGAAAATCGTAACGTCACAGTTCGCAACACCATCTGTGACATGTGGAATGTAGACAAGAGATCTTATGTGGAACAATTCCTTTGTGAACAGCCACAAGATACACATAAACCAACTATTGTGCATTTTCAACTTAGTAGCGATGGAAATTCGATTAATAACGCAAATAAATCAAACGAAAACAGGATTCATACGCATTTGTTCAGTCGTCAAGCTCGTCAAAATTGTCATCGAGGATTTCCTTTACGCGTTTGGCTAGACAAAGACAGGAACTTAACCATAACAACATGCCTTTGCCCGCCAAGCTTCTATGGCGACATGTGTCAATATCAAAACCAACGCGTAAGTCTCACCCTACAATTTCGAGCTTTATCTGATGCGTGGCGAACGCCTTTTGTTCTTGTCGTTCTTCTTATCGATGACAGCGATGAAAAAACTATTCATTCTCATGAACAAATCACTTATCTACCTATCCGAGACTGTCATGTCAAATTCCATGCTTATTTGTTATATTTGTTACGACCGAAAAATCCTTCAAGAAATTATTCAGTACATATCGATATCTATGAAAAGTTCTCATTGGCTTATCGTGGCAGTTGGTTATTATCATTGAGATTTTCATTCTTGCCCGTACACCGTCTTGTTGCGCAACTAGACATCCCGCCTAATTTTGTTAGCATTGAACGTTGCTCAGATAAAAGATGTGTCCATGGTTATTGTACCAGATATTCGAATAAACAGAATAACTATACTACTTTTTGTCGATGCCAACAAGGATGGTCTGGACAATACTGTACTATTCCACACACTTGCAAATGCTCAGCAGAGTCACTCTGCATTGGTCCCTTAGCTAATAATCGTTCATTATGTGTTTGTCCCACCAACCGCTTCGGTTCTCAATGTTTGCTCAACAATACGTTATGTGAACTTGATCCAAATACAAAATGTCTCAATGGTGGACAATGTATTCCAGTCGGTGAACATATTGGATCTGAAAGAAAATTCAAGTGCATTTGTTCGAAAGGTTTTTCGGGAATTCAATGTGAAGTAGCTGACACCAAAATCATTATTTCATTCCATAAAAATATTCCGGTATCACAAGCGATGCTTATACATTTCATTCGAGTTATTAATAATACTTCACCTGAACGTGTAACCACATTCAAAGCTATACCTGTTCATCAAAATTCAATTACGGTGTATTGGTCCCATCCATTTCATCTTATCTTTCTCGAGCTGTTAAATAAAAGTTATTATTTAGCTGTTGTTCAAAAACAGTTTCAATCATCGATGCAAATTCTTAAGAAAATCGATCCATCAGATCGTTGTGAACACATCAATGATCTATTCAATGAAACAATCATCAAATTACATCTGATTCGTCGGATTAAATACTATCATATTCCATGTCAAGAACATTTCTCAAACTTATCTTGCTTTTATGATGATACTCATCTATGTTTGTGTGAAGATTACGGTTCACGTCGGCTAGCTAATTGTTTCGAATTCGATCATCAGATGAAAATGGACTGTCTTGGTCAAAGTGGCTGTGAAAATGGAGCTCAATGTTTTCAAGATAGTCCAAATTGTGCGCAAACCTCAATTTGCGTTTGTCCACCTTGTTTCTATGGAGTAAGATGTCAATTTAGTACCAGTGGTTTCGGTCTGTCACTTGATGCTATTTTGGGTTATCACATTTTACCAAATGTCAGCATACTACATCAGCCATCTGCAGTACAGTTCAGTGTAGTTTTGACTATCATCATGGTTGTAGTAGGACTGATAAATGGCGCATTCTCTTTAATCACTTTTCAAAATAAGACGCTACGCGAAGCTGGTTGTGGTTCCTATCTAATAGGATCATCTATTACTACTCTACTGACGATGACTCTTTTTGGTTTGAAATTTTGGATACTTCTCAGTTCACAAATGTCCCTAACAATTAACAAAGTCTTCTTATATGCACAATGTCTAATGATTGATTTTCTTATACGAATTTGTCTCAGTATGGATCAGTGGTTGAATGCATGTGTAGCTGCTGAGCGAGCAATAACTGCTTTGCAAAAAGCTCGGTTTAACAAGACGAAGAGCAAGACAATAGCTAAATATGTCATTATTGCACTTTTTGTTTTGACAACTAGCACTGCTATTCATGATCCAATTCATCGACGTCTTTTTGATGATAAAGATAATGACGAAAAACGAATCTGGTGTATTGTTACTTATTCTCCTCGTCTCCAACAATTTAATTCGGCTATTCACCTTTTTCATTTTTTTGCTCCATTCGTCATCAATCTAATATCGGCCGTGACAATCCTCAGAACAAAAGCGAGACAAAGAGCCACCGTTCAGCCTCATTGTACTTATGGACAGCTGCTACGTGAACAATTCCAACAACACAATCGTCTTGTTATAGCTCCATTTATTTTAGTCATTCTTGCTTTTCCACGTGTTGTTATTTCGTTTGTTTCAGGCTGTATGAAATCTGCTAAACAATCATGGGTATTCCTTATAGGATATTTTATATCATTTTTTCCGCCGATGTTTACATTTTTAATCTTCGTTTTACCATCAAAATTGTACACTGAAGAATTTCGTAAAAGTGTAAAAAAATGTTGGAATATGATAAAAATGTAATAAATATCTCATTATCCTTATAGGTTGGTTAGAAGGCAATATGTTCACCTTCACATTTTTTCATTCGCAATAGACTAAACTATATATGCATTCGAAGCATAGTCCAAAAATTAACAAATTCAAATTCGACTTCTGATAAAGTATATTAAGGATAGACATGCTAGTGCTTGGTGTAATTCAAGATTAGACTGACAAGAATCAACGCTTTCAAAATCAATTATAATGTTTTGATATGATTTACAAGCAAATGGTAAACTTTGTAAAAAATCGTACATCCGTAGATATTTTTTCTAGATATGAGAATATTATATTCCTAACTAGGATTTTGATTCTTTTGAAGTTCACCAATGTATTTGAATATTAATAAGGATTTAATTCCCGTCTATGAGTGGAATTCAAAAACAGTTGAATGCAGAAATTTTTCATGATCAGTATACCATTAATTTCAGTTTTTGATGGCATATCAGTTAAATCGATTAATATGGTCATATGGGCGTCTGATTTGCATTGGTAGAATCAATAACAATAATTTAGTAGTTCCTCAACTCGGAATCGCATGGAAATTTGTCGACTGATAGGATTCGATTAGATTCATTCACGTGGATATTAAATGTATAAACTATAACTAACTGGCCCGAAACTAATATGTAGAACCGTCGAATGAAGTTGATTAAGACCAGTCAAACCCATATATTATAAAAGATATGATTTATCAAATTAAAATCAATGGATGTTAGAAATATTTTAGATGATTAATGTATGTAGCATTTTGGTAATGTACATACTGTTTTAGTGATGCCAATCTATTTTTTGTTACAAAATCATACACAATGCACAAAGGGTCAACCCATTTCCAGCACATATTGGACTGAATCATTCCACCTTTAGGTTACACAAAACTCGTTCTAATGGTGTACAATACATAGAAATCGGTTGAATTTTAGTGGGAGAAACTGTCTGTTTAAATCTTGAGGGCCATAGTAACTAAGAATCACCAAATTTTCTTCGTTTGCTATATACTAATTGAACACATACTCTATCATCATATAGAAATCAACTTGTTCTTTCTAATAATGTACCATCAAGAAAATTGTATAATCATACGTGCGTCCAGAAATGGCGGGAAAACAAATGATCGAATAAATTTGGCCCATGAAAAACTGATTGCATGCTTTTTTCGTTTTCATAAAAAATGAAACATACGAAATTTTGACTTAAGCCTGACCATAAACACACGAGACACCATGGTAAAAGTCGCAGATATCTAATTAGCTAATTCCATCGCTCAGAAGATATAGAATAATTAATATTTTTTATACAGTGGTCGAATAAGTTTGGCCACCACTGTATGATATATGACTCATATCACTTTAACTCAAAATCATTTTTCTCCTCTCATACAAATATTGTATATTCGTATATAATTCTAATATATGAAATATTATTTTAATCAAGTAATCCACGTACTTCAAGTGGAACCCTTTATGTTCTATTCCATAATGTCTATATGTCTTGAGTCATTCATTCGATTCAATTAGTTTGAATCAACGAATAACTTATTATCAATTCGAATTCATCGTTTCAATATGCGCTGAATCCAAAGATAAAGTCTATATTCGTCTTTTGCGAAAAATAAGACTTCCCATGGCCAACGAAAGTCAAGAAACATATGAAAAAGTCAAACCTTGCCCTGATAAAAACTGTTTCGGTTGCCATATCACAATTGACATGTAGCATATGTTAAAGAAAATCAAATGAATAAAACTTATCATTATCATTCAGGGGTTACTTCATTTCTATTAGCCAACAATGCTACTACCTATATGTAAAGAAATCTTAAAAACTTGATTAAAAATCGACTATCATGTCATGATTACTGCTTTATTTTAATCAGATTATGATGATACAATCATAATCGATTGTTTGTGTGATTTTAAAGCGTGCCCTTTTAACAAGGATAATCATGCATATGATTTTTCTTTCATGTTAGATAGCGCAAGCTCATTATATTTAATCAAGCCTGAACAGTCGATACCAACTTGCATGGCATACAAAAAAATATGAGCAGTAAAATGAACAACATCTGGTGAGAGAGATCACAATAATTTGCACTCGTATTTCATGCGATTCATAGAATTTTCTTCAAGTAGAATATAATCTAAGGAATATTTGCGCCTTTAATCTTAGGACATTGAATTTTTCCAATTCCACGAGAGAAACAATGCCATAGGAATTGTAGACGGTAGTTCTGAAAATTTCAGTGAATGGGGAATAAGATTGAAGTTGTTTAATGGTAAATCGAACATCTCAAGATTAGGGGTGTTACTTTATATTTACTCTACTTTTTAAAGATAACGATAATCTTTATCTTTATAAAATAAAGAATAAAGAAAAATATTTTTCCTTAAAAACCCAAAATTTGGTCTTCTTCCGATAGCTCGAAGAAAATTAAGAAGTGCAAGGCTATTAAATGTTGAACACTAGATTTTTTTTCCATAAATGATTTATGCCTCACCATCATTTGCCCGTATTGTTTCATACTGCAACGTCAGTGATGACAAGCAAGAACTGCAATCAATGTTTTCTGTTGTTATACAAATTATTCATCTATTTACCAGTGACTGTAGAAAATCTTTCTTTTTTCTTTCTTTTAACTTTATTTTTATAAATAAAGATTATCTTTATCTTTATTTTATAAATATAAAGATCAATAAAGATAAAGTAACACTTCTACTCAAGATACCCCTTGTATAGTCTTATATTATGCTACACGAGAAAAACTCTTCGTGTTAACCATGCACACCAGTGCTGTCACGAGAATAGCAATGGCGGTGTACTTTTTGGCAAAATGTCACGATATAAAAATGCTAGACAGATTGTTTTTAACCAGCTGCAGGAGTCTTATGAGTTACTTTTAAAAAAGAAATTTTCAAGGCCAATCATAAAGTAGTTGAGTTGATGAAGCGAAATCCTATTACTCTAATATCACTTATTGTATGAGATGAGTACTTTTTATTGGTATATTTGCACTTGCGGAAATCCTGCGGAAATAGTTGATAAGACACGATATTGTGAACAACAATCAAAGTTGCATGATGTAACGTTGTCAAGTATAAATTATTTTAATTTTGAAGGTAAAGTAATTGTCTTTTTCTGTTTTCTTCACAGAAAACTGCATTTGCTGAAAACAAACTAGCACTGCTTGCGAGAGTGTAACACCGGTAACCTACCTACTATTTTCGTTGATAGAAATAAAATTAAGCTAATGTCAACTCCACCATCCGATGCTCTACTTATTGCTTATTTGAACAATGTGCTTGCACAAATAAATTTCTATTTTGGAATGTTCATATTTACTTTTGGTATTGCTGGTAATATTCTGAATATTCTGATCTTATCCCAACGACCGCTTCGCACAAACTCATGTGCAATCATTTTTTTTGGATCATCAACTGCTGGCATTATTGCAATTGTATCTGGTCTTGTTTCTCGAGTATTGTCTGGTGTAACAACTGATTTATCAGCAACAGTTAATTGGATTTGTAGACTCCGTGGCTTTATTATATTCTCATCACGAGCAGTTACATTTTGGTTGATTATGTTCGCAAGTGTTGATCGATGGCTTCTATCATCTACGAATGCTCTTCGTCGACAACTGAGTTCAATGAAAAATTCTCTTAGAGGCATAGGTATCATTACAATCATATCAATTATTATACATTCGCAACTTTTCTATTGCTATGAAGCTAATCTTGTTGATACGCCATTACAATGTTTTACAAAAAATATTCCATGTCGACTAATGAATGATTTAACATTTGCAATAATTACTATTCTAATTCCTTTGATATTTATTATACTGTTTGGCTTGATGACTATATCTAATATGCGACTAACTCGAATTCGTGTTGAACCTACAGCTGTAGCTATTGCAAATGTGGCTACCCAGAAGATTTCCACTCGAAAGAGTTCAAAGAAAATAGATCACCGTTTATTTAGAATGCTTTTTGTTCAATCAGTCTGTTTAGGTTTATTTACTTTACCACTTGCAATTGAAAAACTTTATGCAACATTAACAATGGATATGCAAAAATCTGCATTGCAAACGACGATTGAAAATTTTATCTATCAAGTTGCACTGATTAACACGTTTTTTGCAGTCGGAATGCCATTTTATGTTAATATTCTTGCTGGTGGAAGCATATATAGAAATGGTTTATTCTCTCTCAAAAACAAAATCGTTCGCAAACTAATGTGCACTCAGCGTTTGCCTCAAAATACGCAATAAAAGCATATATTTTTCTTCGAAGCAAAATAACTCATACTCAGAATATTTGAAACATTAAACTTCGCTCATCTAATAGATAGTATTTTCAATATATTGGCAACATTAAAAGCTCTAGGTATCACATGTTGGCCTATGGAATGGGCAGTAAGCATCATTTAGAATCTTGTAAACTTCTTTATATTAGAAAATAGATTGAACAAAATGCAGACAACATTATCATTTCTCAAATTCATACAGAGTGCTAAAAATAAGGTCAACGGCCAAATAGGAGAACACATAAGAAGGCAATCTTCATTTTGTACTAAGATGTGGAGGAAGAGAAATCTGTGAAAAGTTAAAAGGAGTTGACAAAGCTTTGCTGGAATTACTCTGGTTTGACAAAAGCACAAGCCCCTCAATAGAATGTCTCAAATATTCAAGCAGCTATAATCAACAAAAACTGAGTGCACAAAGACATTCAGAATAATTATATTGCGATACACAGAAGAGAATTTGGACAAGCACTGCATATTTAGAAAAAAATGATGTCAAACGAATCCTGTGAAGTTTCGTAACAAAAGAGGTTTCTAATAAAGTCTCTCTCGATTTTCCTAACTCAAAAGAGATTGGCAGGATATTTGTGAGACGTATCATCATCAGATGGTTTCTTACTATAGTGTTTCTGTTTCTTGTAAATCTAAGCTGACGACAGATATTGATTATTCAGTTCCCATATATGTTATCACTGTTTTTTAAATTCATAAGTTTTATGTCGACTTTTTGCTAGAAGAAAAATAGAGAAGAGCTTCACTGATAAGTTTGCGACTTTCAATATTTTCCTTCACGATACATATAGTATCTACTTATTCAACATATTTTCATGCGCCTATTATTCGGCAAAGAAGTCACAATTAGACGTCACTAAACAAGCTACAAGAACATTTGATCGTTTAGACATGCATAGGCATAAACTCTCTGGATAATGTATATAAGAGATCAAACAATTAGTGACATCTTAGTTTTATCGTTTCATTAAATAATACTGTCAGTAATACTTTGTACTATAATTGAAACACCAGCTTACATCGACAAGATCGAGGATTCTACTATGCTATGACTACCATAATACGATTGTTGAGATATTGAGCTAATTTTTCTACTATAAATACGTGGAGAATTCCGCATTGTCGAAACATATGGCAAAAAGAGATAAAAAAATAAAAATACTACAAGATTATGTAAATTAATTCGTTTCAGAATTATTGTTCTCGTTAGATTGGCGATAATTTTATGAATACCATCTAGAATCTAAAAGAATAATACAAACGACGCAAACTAGATAAAAGGTTAATTGAATATTACTATGAAACGATATAAAATGAATTAGAAGCATAATCAAATATTTGACAACAAATGCATAAAAAGTACTGATGTTGTTTCAGAAGAATTTTTAGTGAAAAAGAATTTCAAGTATGTTTTATTTTTTCTGTCAAGCCAATGTATCGTTAAAATATATGAGTGCCTCACTTATTATGATTTTCACACCGAAACTAGAAGATTATTGCCTTTCTACTATTATGTGTGGTAAAAGATTCCTTCGCTTTATCGTTGTATAGGAATCTTATACTAGCTCTTGTTTTACTTGGCAATATTGTGCTTTCGAACTCCTAACATTTATGTTGTCAGATACAGAATAAAGTGCTGAATTGAAAAAAAAAGAAATTCTCTAAATATATGTCAATTGAAATTTTTGATCTGATTATTTAATTTCCGAAAACTAGCTCATCTTCCTTCACTTATATTTTTGATTGGACTAAAACGTTTTGCCAATTATGCGAAATCTCGACTTGTTACACAGAGTAGTGAGTATGAATAGAGGAGAATACTAGTTATCTCGCCACAGAATCAATCACCCAAATCAGGCTTTTTTTTTCAACTGGCGTATACTTTCGAAGATAAAATCGTGAGCTTCAGTTTAAAGCAAGATTTTTGCAGCTCCGCCATTACAGATCCTGGAAATATTGTAGAAGTATAATAGAACGAATTCTTATCCATGATGTAATTGATGAGTATTTCTATTCATTTTAAACGAATTTCTTAAATCTTATAGCGTTATTTTTCCTCAGGCTATACTGACATCTATATATTTCCTTCCCATATCGACGGGACTTCTTAAATCATTCAACACGATCTCCTCTCGCTTCTTTCTTCTTCTTAAGCAAAACCAATGTAAAATGATTTCATTACCGGGCGCTACAGTCAATTTGATAATCTCAATTGTATAATTAATTTTACAAATATTATTCAATAATTCTCTTTTGCTTGCTTATAACCAACGAAATCTTGTTTTTTTTTATTATTATTATCGATTAATTTCATTGTTTCTCTGTACTCGATGGTCGTCATGGATATGCTAATCAAAAATGGTCTCCCGTATTCACATACACATACGAAAGAATAGATGAATTTACATTTGTTGATTTTCAATAGAGTGTTAAGTATCCTGTCAACAAATAAAACAATAGTTACTGTATCTTCTTGGGAGAGAATTTTTTTCTAAAGAATGTCTCAAGCCGGTCTTTTATCTATCAAACAAATTATCGGTGTCCGAAGTTCTGTTACTAATGGTTTAGCATTTCAAGATGAACAAACCGTTGTCTATATTGCTGGTGGCAATATTGTCTTGTATGGTATTGACCAGAAAGCACAACGGGTCATTCCATGTTCCATGAGCGCGCAAGGTAAATTCAAATCATTTTTCGAATCTTTATTTATATTTTAAATATTTTTGTGTTTTTCAGCATTAACAACAATGACTGTTAGTCCTAATCGACGTGTAATAGCTGTTGCAGAACGTATAAACGATCGTCCACAAGTCACAATCTATGATCTTCAATCGGGCAAACGTAGAAAAACTTTACAATCAGAATTAATAAAATCGAATGAAATTGTCTCGTTACTATTTTCGTCGGATTCAAAATATCTCCTGACTCAAGGCGGTGCTCCAGATTATGCACTTATCTATTGGTCATGGGAAAAAAGTAAAGTAATGGCACACCTCGATGTTAAACCCCCAACAGGTCCACAAGCCAATGCAACAATTAATCAGGTTTGATTGATTCTGTTCTCATTGATCTATTCGCTAACGTTTCATTTCACTTAAAGGTATCATTTAATCCACAAGATAATACACAAATTTGTACGATTGGTTATGGCCTATTTAAAATGTTTCGTTATGCTGAATCAGCATTGAAACCATCACAAAATCTAAAACAAGAACATTTCAATTTTACATGTCATTGTTGGATCTCGGATGATCGATTATTAGCGGGTACAGATCAAGGCAAATTATTTGTTATACAAAATGGAGAAATTTTACATGAGATTAAAATCGATTCTAAATCTGAACCAAGGTGCGGTGTAATTTTTTTTGAAAAACAAAAATTATTTTCTTTCTTTAGATCCGTAGCCAGTCATCATACAACAGACGAACGCTTAGGTTTAGTTGAAAGTAGTCTGGATATAAATGCAAGTTCCGATTACATAGGAAAATTCGAAATTAAATGTATTATTCCATTTTCACGTGGTGTTCTTGTTGCTGCTGGTGTTAATAAAGTCTATATGTTTGATCGAGTCGATGACAATCGAGAATATTTTCGTCGTAATAGAGAAATTTTATTACCTGTTGATCCAACTGATAAATCAAATAATGAACGAGTTGTTTCAATGTGTTTAAGTCCATCTGAAGAAACACTTGTTGCTTTAACAGATCTTCAACAAATCTACCAATTGTCATTTTCAGGCATTGATATCACAAAAGTCAGATGAATTAATTGACATTGATATCGAATAATAATTCTTTTCTTTTTTGGTTTTCTTCTAGGATGTAGCAACGTTTTCATATTTAACAGAAGGTTTTCATCATGCTCAAGTTACTGGAGTTGATACATGTGTTCGAAAACAACTTATTGCTACTTGTGGTGTCGATAAATCAGTTCGTCTTTGGAACTATGAAACAGGGTAAAGATATGATTGAGACAGAAGCATATCACTTATTAGCACTGAAGTTAAACTATAACATAGAAATTGTCCGTGATAAACTATATAATCCTTCTCTCTTTGCTGTTCAGTAAACTTCGTTACCTTTTTTTTTGGAATAGTGAAACACAACATGCAGAGCAATTTTATTTATCGAGAATTCTACAGAAACAATAAAAATTCGATATTTGTTTTGTTTAATTTTTAGTACACTCGAAGTATGTAAAGAATTTCAAGAAGAAGCATATACTGTCTCTATTCATCCGTCGGGTCTATTTATTCTTGTTGGATTCTCTGATAAATTAAAATTATTTACAATTTTGATTGATGATCTTCGTCCCTTTAAAGAATTTTCTATTCGTGGTTGTCGTGAAGCACTATTTAGTAATGGTGGACATTTATTCGCTGCTGTACATGGAAATGTGATACAAATTTATTCAACAGTTACTTTTGACAATGTTACAAATTTAAAGGGGCACAATGGAAAAGTTTGTTCATAATCATTTTTCAGCAAAACATAAAGATAAATTTTCTATTGTAGGTCCGTCAATTGATTTGGTCGCCAGATGATACACGCTTGTTTTCATGCGGTATGGACGGTGCAGTTTACGAATGGGAAGTTGCTACATCAAAACGATTACATGAAGCTGTACTTAAAGCGTGTGGTTATACAGGTCTCGGATTAAGTGCCGATTCAAAAATAGTCTATGCTGTTGGTACCGACCGAAAGATTAAAGAGATTGTAGATGCTCAAGTTAGTTTTTTTTTGAATGAAAATTTAGATAAATACACCATTGATTGATGCTTGTAGCAAATTCTACGAGAAGTTCAAGTTATACCAGATGATGTGCAACCTACAACGATTGCACTTAGTCACACGGGTAAATCATTGCTAGTCGGTACATCCAAGGGAACTATTCGATCATACAAATTTCCATTAACAAAATCGGACGAATATACAGAATACATCGGTCATGTTGGAATGATTAATCGGGTAAATTTAAAAAGAAAAAAAAATATTGTTTAAAATAAACTCAAACTTGAATTCTTTTTTACTAAATATCTGAGATTTTATTACAATAGCTGTGACTTACTCGTCGGAACGAACTCTTCTAAACTTTTCCAGTCGTCCTGGAATCTCCTTGCGACAATTTTTCTATCTATATGTCTATTCATTTAGTTGCGTGTCACATTTCAAGATGAATATGCTGTCTCAGTTGGTGATGATGGGTTAGTCATCTTATGGAAATTACAAGAAATTGGTGTTTCAAAAAAAGAAAAAGAAACGACATATGCCGAAGAAATTCTTATTACGAAGAGCGACCTTGAAGAGAAAGTAAGCTAATTTTGTTTTTGTTTCAGCAAAATAAAATGAATATTTATCGAATATTAGAATTCATTAATTCGTGAATTGAAACAGCGTGTTGCAGAATTACGCGAGGAAAATGATTATCAACTTAAATTAAAAGAAATGAATTATGCCGAACGAATACGCGATTTAACAGATAAATTTATGCTAGAAATGGAAAATTTAAAAACGAAAAACACAGTCATTACAGGCGAAAAAGAGAAAGAATCTAGTAAACATGCCGAACAAACTCATGATCTCATCGAAAAACAAAACAAAGAATTACAAGATTTAGGTAAATCAAATATTCAATTGTTTTAGAAAAATAATGCGAATAGAATTTATTTAGTTGAAAGAAAAAAGCTTTTGTAAGTTTATCCTTATGTTCAGCTGCGATTTTGCATTTTATTTTACCTATATGGAATGAATTGAAATATTTTTCTGTTCTAGAGAGTTCCAATAATCAAAAGTTGATGCTCGAATATGAAAAATATCAAGATCTTCAAGCTAAAACTCAAAAAACACAAGAAGACTACGAACGACAAATAACTGAATTAGAAAATCGTAAAGAAGAAGAAGGTACAAGACAAAGAATGCAATATACGGCACAACTTGAAAAACTAAAAAATGATCTCATTCTCGTAAGTTTATGAATACAACTAGAATTCTCATATATCAAAAGATTCTCGAGAATAGAATTTCTTCTTTTCTACAAATAAACTGAAAGACAGTAGCAGTCGGAATTAGTCTTAGACGTGGCCAAACAGCTATTTTACAGTTTCAACATCCTAAATCTAGTCCTATCCCACAAAGAAGTGGCCAAAAACTTAAAAGGTGCAGTCGCCAATCAACCTAGTAATACTGGATGCAATCTTACATCGAAAAACTACAGCCAGTTGACGGTCTTAGAGTTTCTATTTTTTTCTCCGCTAATTGACGGAAAATAAGCAAATTTCCGTTTTACTCGTCCTGATCTGTCAGAATACTTTTCTGTGTTCTTTTGAAAAAAAAACTTTAAACCTTTGCTTTGCTTCATCAAACTAAATCCAGGAGATGTAGATGAATCATTTTGTTTTTAGGAACGTGAAAAAAATAAACAACAATCTCGTGATCATGAAGAAACGAAACGACAAATTGAAGAAGATGCTGATGAAGAAATTCTTAAATTAATGCAAACACATGAACAAGCATTAATCGAATGTAAAGAAGAAAATGCTAATTTACGAAATAAAAGTACAACATTTCAACGAAAAGTATGCCAATACTAATAGAACAAAAATGTAAGAATTCATTTTGAAATATTCTTTTTTCTTAAGGTCAAAGATCTCGAAGAATCAATTAAGAAGAAAGATACTGATTTAGCTAGTTTAAAAAATGAAGAATCCAAATTACAAAATGCTATTCGTGGTTTGAAAAAAGATATTGAAGGATTGAAAAAAGAAATTCAAGAACGTGATGAAACGATTCAAGACAAAGTAATTGATCATTTAGACGACAAAAACTCTACTATAAAAATTTATCATTTCAATTGAATGCTAGGAAAAACGTATTTATGAATTGAAACGTAAAAATCAAGAATTAGAGAAATTCAAATTCGTACTTGATTATAAGATCAAAGAACTTAAGAAACAAATTGAACCACGCGAAATTGAAATTAAAGAAATGAAAGAACAAATAACTAATGTAAGCATCTATCTATTTTTCTATTATATTATTAATTCAACGCGATTTTATCCAGATGGAAGCTGAACTCGAACGATTAAGCAAGAGTAATGATGAAGAAAAATTAAAGAACGAAGAATTACGTACAAAATTAAATGCGTCCGCTTTGGCCTTACAACAAGAAAAACAATTGGTTTGTTATCTATTGATATTTTATTTTTCTTATCTAGGCTTTTCGTCTTCATAGAAACGAGATTCCGAATTAGCATTGAAGCGTATTAAAACTGATATACATAATTGTTCAGCTTTAATAACTGAACCAAAATTACTAACACAACGTGTTGCTGAAATCTATGCTCAATATGTTCGTGACGATGCCGTAAGTGTTGAATTGGAGATAATCTCTTTTTAAAACAACGTGCTTTTATCATATCTATCAGTGTCTGCTGGAAAAAGGAACTTCATTGTAGCGAATGGCTTTTTGTTTTGTTTGAAAGAACACGCGAAACCATGGTGCCCGTTTTATGAATTCAACTTTACTGCTATCAAAAGAAGTTCTATTAATAGATAACCATTTTTGAGAGTTTTAGTTTTTTTTATGAGCGATTAAACATGACATCTTCTTTTCTTCACATACAAAAGGCTCTATCAGCCACGGTAATCTGACATGCTTTTTCAATGTCTCAAGAATGATAATCTCTGAAGACTCCGTGGGTTGATATATAAATTATTCTTCGCCCTTCTTTCGAAATATTATGTTATGCAGCTCAACATTACATTTGAATGATTCGTCACAATAGAGGGACTATTCGCTCTCATATAATTACTTAATGCCCAATCCTTGAATTAATGATTAAATCATTTGGGAAATCAAAAATAAGTCCTAAGACATAGTCTTATCAATAATAAGTGCAAGTTTTACGAGACAGTATCGACAATAAAGATCGAGTTCGTGCCGTCTATTTATTAATAGGATCAATTCATATGAAATGTTGTTTTTTAAATTAAAGTCAGTTTGATGTCTTTAATCAGTTTTCTATTTTCAATATTGCGAATATTGGAAACGAATATGACTTTTATCTATCAGTCAACCTTCGTACTGTTAATCTTATTTTCTCGTGATCAATGTGAGATAACGCAAAGCGATTATCACGCAGTACTCGAAACTGAAAAAAATATTTTTTAATCAAAATCTCCTTTTTTTATAGACCGAAGAAGCAACTATTGATCAAGATATAACGAAAGAGTATGCTCGACAACGTGATCATCTTGAACGAACAGTACGAAGCCTTAAGGTACTTCTATCTTCGCTTCTTCTATTTCTCATCATAATATATTATCTGTTTAGTCCAAAGTTGATAAAGATTCTGATCGACATAAAATGGAAAATATTCGTATAATGCAAGTAAGTTTTTCCGAAAACAAAAAAAAATTAAATTTCTATTTATTTTTATTCAACTAAGGAAAATGTTACATTAATCAAAGAAATCAATGATTTAAGACGTGAATTAAAATCAGCTCGTGTTAAATTACAAGATTTACAAACAGCTATGGGTATCAGTCGTAAAACAGCAGCACGTACAACAGAAGAAATTGTTCAAGCCTTGAACACACACCAAGGCAATCATTTAGTTAAAGAAAAACAAACAGAATTAGAAAGTTTAATTCACCGACAACGAAGTGAAATTCAACGACTTAATGAACAAATTGCAAATATTGAATCTGGAAATGCTCGTACTGGTACAGCTGGTGGTGGCCGATCTCGCCCATCGTCATCGGGACAATTGCCGCCCATCACATCAGCATTAACTGCTCATTAACATTAAACTGTATGCACGTGATATTCAACAATTTAATTTCTATTTTTTTTCTTTTCAAAAAAAGGACAATAAATAAAAAACTATTTAGCCTTTCCATTATATACACGACACTTATCTACATTCTGATTTGATCACTAAAATATACGAATTTTTTCTTGCGATTGTAACTTTAATAGGCTTGAACATTTGTTCTCGAAAAAGCAAACAAGAAGTTATGTCAAAGAACTTTTTCACTTCAAAATGTAACGTATAGGCTAGTGTCACAAGTTCTATTGTATTCACTAATAATTATTTTGCTTGACATATAAAATATAATGAAACACTTGAGAACGTGTAAAATTGAAAAATTATTTTTGATGATAAGAATTTTTATATCATACATAAAGATTTGGCATTAGTCCAAGATTTAGACGTAGACGAACTTTATATTCCGATTGAAAAAAATATTCATTTTGCGGGACATTTTAGGGGTTAAATAAAATTTAGCGAAAAGAAACATTCTATTTCTTGAAACTTAGCCCGCTTTACAATAAAAAAACCCAAATTTTGGCAACCATCTTGCGCCATCTGTTCGATGTGTAATATAATTCAAAATATTCAAGGTGTTCGTTTACAATATGAATGGTGGCTTGTAAATGATTGGCAGAAAAATTATGTTTTACGTATCTCTTGAATCAACTCCGTAAAATTCTTCCTGTTTCTGCCTGATGTCGTCATTCTGTCTATTTCTTTTTTTCTTCGTCTTCTGTTAACTGCATGACTGAATACCTAATTAGTATAGTCTATCATGAAATTCATCATATTTTATCTTTTGAAAAAGCGCGTTTCTATTTATTTATGTTAATTTCTAGATGACGGAATGTTTTTCAGCTCGTTGCCAACAAGATCGAAAAATAGTTCGACGAGAATTTAATAAATGGACAAAAAATTTATTATTTCAAATTGGTAAAAAATAAATAATGACTTATATGCAATATTGTCTTTGTTTTATTTAAAGGTTTAGAAACAATAACAAAAAATCATTTCGGCTTTGACGTTAATATATTCAATCAAGCAACTGGTTTGAATAAAATTTGAAAAAAGTGTTTTTTTTTTACTTCTTTTTCTATTAGACGAACGAATACCAATTGATTTTAATCCTGAACAAGAATGTTTATTTTGTGTCAATAGACATGAATATTTAGGCAAGAAAAAGTCGAAAAATCAAATTAACGAATATCATCATTCATTATCTGAAACAGCTATTGATGACGATGAAAATGCACCATTAGATTTAAGTTTAAAAACAACGACAAATAATTCACCGTTAATATCATCAAATACTCGAACAAATGTCAAGTTAGTATTCGAATAATTCTTTTGTATGGAAATTAATATTCATATTTCGTATCGATCTAATTCAGAGGCAAGAAAACTCGTCCATAATAATGAGAAAATCTCACTACGAGCTGAATCATTTTTTCAATTGAGACAAGAACAATTCCAAAATATCTATATGTCAATTTTGTTAGGTTATGCTGTTTTGAGTAATTATTACAATTCAAACACGTAATCCTTCTCAGATAATTTTTCTGAAGTCATGCATTAAGCTCTGATCTTTTACTTCTCGTTAGGATTAATCCAATTTCAAAACAAGTCGAGTATTTTCAAAAAAATAGGAAATTTCAGGCACTTGAATACTAACATAATGAGAAAATTTTTTGTCTTCAAATTGAACATGAAAGTCATTGAAAATCCATTTGAGCGAAAATTCGTATCATTATATAGTGGTAAAAGGACAAAAATAAATAAGTTTCATTTTCTTTGCAATGATATAAATACAAATTCTACTAGGATCTTTTTTGAGGTTCCCAAAAGTCAGCCAGTAGATTTGATTTACTGTCGCTTGCCTGATAATTCTGATTAAGACATCAATGAAATAGATCTATTTTTATTCTAGACATCGTCCATTGTTTGACATTAAGTCAGATATACCAACAATCTATGGTCAGGAAGAATTTGATCGTTTTATGTCTGACATGATTGCTAGTCAACTTGGTAAGAAGAAAATTTTCAATTTTTTTTTCTTACCAATTCATTTTCTATATTGTAGATTTTTCATCTCAACCCTATTTAAATATGAATCTCTTTCCGACATCACCAACTACTCCTATGCATTATTCTCAAACAAATAAAAAAGCATCGTCTTCTTTGCAAGATACGCGCATTGCTCAGTTAGCCAAGCAAATGGCATACGAACGAATGTTACAAGAAATCGATTATCAACGTCATCCATCAACTAATAAAAAATCCAAACTTTCAAATAGTCCTTCATCGTCGATTCTCACAGAATCGATTCATGTCAATCACATACTGAACGATGTTATGATGCGTATATTACATGAAATGTATGAAAAAGAACAGCAAACAACATCACCCGTATCACAGCCAAGAGCATCATGCAAAGGAGAATTATTATTTGTTAAAAAACAAAATGTTAATAATGATGAACAATATAATACAAACATTTTTAATCATTTCAATACAACTAAACAGCCAAAGGTGAGCATCTTTTTTTAGAAAACAATTAACCTGTTAGCACAATAGCCAGAAGCAATTCATAGAAAGATTCTGTTCAACAAAATTGGCCCTGTGAGAAAGTTCGTATTGTGAATGCAACTGTCAGTGTTATATATTTAACTGATAGTCTTATTTGCAGAGTCTTCGAAAGAGATGAAAACTGATACATCGAATATGATGATTATCACAAAAAAAAACAGTTTGTATAGACACTCAGATTTTGGAACAGTTTATTCATAATGCTTGTGCTGTCAAAAATATTTTTACATCATGTTAACACAGCAAGTCATGAAAATCAAGATAACCATTTGCTATGATTTTGTAGAATAGTAAGAATTCGTCTTACGATTGTCCTAAAGAGTAAGAATTTAGCTTCAGCTAACTATCAGATACAATGTTCTATTCTCAGAAAATAAATCCCTACGATTGAATATTAATCAAAGTTAGCTACATTTGAAACTAACAAAAATTACGCGAACTATATGATATTTCATATTGTAATCCTATAATAATTAAGATGAATTTTTTTCTTCGAGTAATATTTATAGCTTTCTATCATAGTACGCATTTCAAATGAATTCTGTTATCATTTTAGCAAAATAATAAAGTAAATCCTTCATCCTCAAGTTCGTCATCATCATCAAGCGTATCATCAACGCGTTCATCATCTATTCATATTAAAAATAGACATAAAATTAAATTAAATTCAACAACAAATCATATACCTAAAGGTCGATCCATTGAGGCAATCAACAATAATAATAAGATTTCGATTGGTGTCGATGGTAAACAAATCCGTCCAAAACGTGGTCAATATCGTCGTTATGAATCTGAACAACTGGCTAAGGCAGTAGCGGCTGTTTTAAGTAATGAAATGTCCGTACATAAAGCCGGTTCTTTTTTTGGTGTACCGCATTCAACAGTAAGTTAAATAAACTAACGCATATGAAATACATTTCGCCTTCAAAATTCTAGTTGGAATATAAAGTCAAAGAGCGCAATATCAAAGTATCATCTTCAATGAAAACAAAAAATGAATCTTCATCATCATTATCTATGAATGATAACGATCATAATAATTCCTTTCATGGTGAGTTAGTAGAGCTTTTTGCTTATTGGGACCTATCAGAACCATAAGTACGCCTTTGTCGTATTCCCACCAGCAACATATTAGAGCATGCGGAATCTAGGCAGCTAAGGTTTTATCTTGGCATTCGCAAACCCAAAATATCAGCCTAATTAAAAGAAAATTATACTTAAACAAAATGACAAAACATTTTGTGACTTATTTAGGTGAAAATCATGATGAAGATGGTGATAAATCGTCGAAGGAACTTGCTACTTACCTTCCTACATCGAACAGTAGTACCAATAATGACCATTTAGACACTATCGACGATGAGAATGAATCAAACGATGACGATGATCTTGACGAACAAATCAATTGATTTTACTGTGGCAATCAATTTTATTCTTTACATCTTTATAATAACTACTTTTCCGTACATACATCAATTTCTACTTTTATCTAGCAGATCATTTCTGCTCTATATATGTGTTTGTGTGTGAGCGAGAGAGCGAGTGTATATATATATATATATATAGTAAATGTTTTACTAGTCATTAAAAAACCAATAAGCGAGAGAATCTTCATGTAACTTTCTGTATGTATGTATGTGCATTCCAAGTCCATAAAGTGGTGGAGAATGAATCTTTGTTGTGTGAATTTTGTTTCCTTTCTTCTGTTCTTTTAACACAGCATTTCCAAGTTTGTTTTCATTGTATATCTATATGTGTATGATTGTTTTGTGCTACTATTATTAATACCAAGAAATTCAGTATATGTTTTTCTTGAGTCTGTGTTATTTGATTGCTTGCCATCCGAGAAACAAACAATAAAGAAAAACATTTCGTGTCATGTTTTGTGAAATAGAATATAGATCTGTTGTTCTTTTCTTTCTCTTTTTAATTTGAGGTTCTATAGATGGGTTGTGTTTGCGGCCGACAAAGTGTGGTTATACAAGGACAAAAGTTCCATCTCATACGGCAAATTGGCGAAGGGTACATTGCTTTCTCTTAACGCTTATTGTGTTGGCTTTTTTTTTCAAAAATCGGGATCTATTTGTTTTTCTTGCTGAAGAAGATGAGAGTTTAATTATTGAATTTAATGTTTTAGGAGTTTTAGTTACGTGTTTGAAGCTCGTAATACAGCTGATAGCCATCGATATGCTATTAAGAAAATGTCTTGTCATACGAAAGAAGAAGAAAAACGTGCTCGAGACGAAATAGAAAATTATCAAAGATTTTCACATGAGAATTTAGGTTTGATTCAGGACTATTGCTTTTCTTCATATACCATCCTATTTCCTTGTTCTTAGTTTCATTACTCTATCACGAAGTGATACAATATAAGCCGGATGCACATGTAACATGTATTGTTTGGCTTGTTTTTCCATATTTCAAGGCAAATTATTATTTACAAAATCACCGAAAAATCTTGACTTTCGTTTATAGAATGGTTCGCTTCAAGATGCTTTGAATGCTCAAACGAAATTTACGACGCGTGTTCTACTTGATTTATTTTTGAGTGTATGCCAAGGCGTTCAAGAAATTCACGAAAAGAGAATGGCTCATAGGTAGTTAATTTTTGTCTATTTAATACTAAGAAAAGTTATTCTTTTGTAAAGGGATTTGAAACCAAGTAATATTATGCTAGTTAATAATATCCATGGTGTGATACTTGATTTTGGCTCAATGATACCAGCATCGTTTTCGATGACGACAAGATCACAAGCACAACAATGGCAGGTAAAAAAACGTATATATTTAAATTGATTGTTTTATTAGTAGTCATTTTTATTCATAGGATTGGGCTGAAGAAAATTGTTGTGTACAATGTAATAAATCCTATGTTTAAATATTTACGTTTCATTTTTCTCTTTCCATAGATCGTGCACCGGAGCTATTTCATATAGAAACAAATTCTTCAATTACTGAAAAAACTGATATTTTTTCTCTTGGTGCAATTCTATATGCATGTTGCTTTGGTAAAGGTCCATTCGATGATGTTTATTCAAGAGGAGATAGGTATAAATGACAGTCAAATTTGTCGTATGATTTATCTTATCCATACAAAATTTTGTTGATAACAATTGTGAGAAAAGTGGATAAAATTTCACAAAATTTGACTATAGCTTCTCGAGGGCGTAAGCAGATCTTTGAGACGGGGGGGGGGGGGGGGGGGGGGGGGGGGGGGGGGGGGGGGGGGGGGGGGGGGGGGGGGGGGGGGGGGGGGGGGGGGGGGGGGGGGGGGGGGGGCGTAACCCCTATATTGACCCCCCCCCCCCCCCCCGCCCCGATCTGGCAAGGGTAGCATACGTATTGGAGGCGAAATTTGCCCTTCAATTCCTAAATTTGTAATTCGAAGCCAGATGATAAATGAAATACAAAACCTTTTTTAAAATTTTTCTATACTTTTTTTTTCTTATAGCGTGGCTTTAGCAATAGCCAGTGGTCGTATTGAATTACCAGTACAATCATCAACTTATCCATCGGATGTCATTGATACAATGCTTGCCATGCTGCAAATCGATTCTGACCGACGACCATCAATTCAGGAAGTTATCGATAAACTTTCCAATTCATCTCGTTGTACAATGGATATAGTTTAAGTGAATTGCTTTTTACTGTGCGCTTTGTTTTTTATTCTGTAAAAATGTAATTTTCTTTTCGTCTCATCAACATTTACACAAGAAAAAACTGTACACAGCCTATGGAAGATAATTACAAGGTTAAAAACAAGGAAGAATCTGAACGATAATAATAGTAAAAACAAAAGGCAAACAGATCTGTGTCTATAACCATATTTCGAATTGACTATCTTTACAAATAATTTCATATGTGTCACAATGATTTAGACGTAGCGAATGAATTTCGAAATAATTTCGTACTTGTCGATCATTTTGTGTGTACTTATCTAAAATATATTTATTTGTTCGTTGAATTTTTAAGCTAATTAAATCAATGAAAACATCTAAAATTGTTTTAATAATTTTAATATCAGCATACAGTTTTGGATTAATATCAATAGTCAAATGTTCTAGATACGGAAATAATGTCGGTAGATTGTTTAATAAACGGTTTAAACGATTTTGTCGATCGATTTGCATACAATTTAATTCGAGCGTTTTTATATTAGTTAAGTAAACTGCATTAGGCGAAGGAATTTTAAGAAAATATTTTAATAGTAACGGACCTGTAGCTGTTAATGTTGTTAAGCATGGTGCAAACGAAAATATTAATGGAAACAATCGACCATCGCATTCATTTACAATGAGATGTTTCATTTGACGGAATGATACATTCAATGATTTCGAACAAGTATTTAATGCATCATTTACTGGTAAAACAATATTTTGTATTTGTAATGTATGCGTTTTCGAACAGTATTGTTTAAATAAATGAATTAATTGTTGACTAATATCACTGATGGTACCTTGTGTTGCATCAAGAACGATTTTTCTGACCGAACTGAAACTTTTTTCATAGATGACATTATTGAATAAACGTGAATTCGACGTTGATAATTTTAAGGTATCAAATGCATAGGGTAATGTAAATAATTTAAAACGTGTTTTATTTGAATGCGGACGCCAAATCATATGTCCTATGGGCCAATGCAATTGAAACGATGAAAATGAAGAAATTATTGGATTTAGACGTAATTGAATATCATCCAGTGGCATATCAAAACAGAGTTGAAGCTGCTTTAAACGTGGAAATGAATTTTCAAGAAAGATTTCCCAACGGTGTCCACTAAAATATAGAGAATTTTGTTTTTTCCCTAGCGATCAATCATTCAACGAGAGTACTGAAAAGTAAATCCTATGACCTGAGTGAGTCGTCAGGAAAATAATGAAGAAAATTAGATTTTATTAATAACGCGAAGGTTTCGTTGAACTTATGATCGAATGTTTACTAGGAAAATAATTAGAATTTTAGTGTTTAATAAAGAATAGAAGATGCATTTCCTTGGCAAATTTGAATATCAATAGTTCATGTTCATGTCATGCTATACATTTTACTAAATACGACACAGAAGTTTTATAGAACTTTTCAACCTTCGTTTTAAGAAGTCATTCTTGACAAATAGACTTTTTAAATTGGCGGAAAAGACCAGCGTTTAATATTAACTTTGCACTGCCCTACTAATTACTAACACACAATACGCACACGTGTCAGTGGTGGCAGCTTATTTTTATTTAGAAACACCCCCTGGCTCTTGACATAATGACGACCTAAAAATATTGATGCTTTTCTCAACTCTTTACTAATTCCATCAGATCATCGGCCTACCTAACAACAAAGAAACAGAATCGACCGTTAAGATAAACAAAAATCTACTATTCGATCAAAATAGAAGAAAAGTCATATAGTAATTTCTATCATTAAATGCATGACAAGAACTGACCCCCCGAAGCTAAATCGCTAACAATCGGATTGTTCAATAGAAATGTCCGTAGATTTCCTCAAATGCATACTAATGAATTTTAGACACACGTCTCTATGTAACTGAAACTTCCGCACCATCGAAATATGACTTACTTGAAATAATTTTGATCCAATGTTGTACGATTGAAATAAGCAAGTCGTTCTAATTTCGCTGCTCGTATTCGACTTGTCATTAATAGAACAAACCGATCAAACGTTAATTCACTGCCTGTGACATCTAATTCAAAATCAACTAAATCTATCGGCGGTTTACCACATAACGGTACATTCAATGGGGCTTGGTCAGCAAATAATTTTACACTTAATTTTTTTAAATTTGGTACATGTTCTAGAAGAAGTAATAGACTATCAAATGATCGCAATGGAATTGTTAACTGTTTTAAATGATCATAATTTGTAGGTATATCAGTTTTATCAACAAATTGCAAATAATCATTATTATGCATTTCGACTGAAATTGATTCTAGTGTTTTGATTTGTGTTGAACCAAAGAGATGATGTTGTAAACAACTTTTATAGGTTGTTTCACTTGTTGATGACGATGGCCGTTGAATACGTATATGTAATGTTCGAATAGACATATGTTTAAGTTTTGAAAAAACAAGATTGATTTCATCGATTGTCGGATCAATTAAAGAGATATGTTCCAATAATGGAAAACGAAACACATTTAAATCGATGCGAAACACTTGTTTGATTGCATACTAAAATTTAGATTTTCAAAAATTTACTGTTCAAAACATTGTCATATTTCTGCTAAAAACAAACTTAATCGCAGATTTTTTTAACTTTATCGTTGTTAACATACAAATTTTCGGAAAACAACGATTACTGTAGGGCGCGGAAGTCGGGCGGTACGGCCCTGGTGATTATTGTTACTGTCAGTCTCCAACAGATATTACTATGTCTGAATTCTGCATCTATTAATTATCGTTATTATTGAAGACTTGCCAAGTTCAATCTTTTTCTTTTAGAAAAATAAGAATAATTACCTGATTATTTAATGTCAACGATTTAGCATTGCCAAGATGATTTCGAATGTGTTCAAATTGTTTAATTGATAATTTCGAACAGTCAATATGATGTGTGAATGGTTGAAGAAGTTGATTGAACCGTTGATTAAGATTTAGAAAAGCATAGAAAACATCTGATTGAGATAAATATTTAAATATTTCAAAAAGAATTTCATTCGGTAAACTAGTTTCAAATTTTGTTGCCGGCTTCGGTTTGTCACAAAAATAATCGTTTGTTGTTATTTGTTTAAAATCTAAAATGAAAACAAATGTGTCACATGCTGAATTTTGTTTTTAATTTCAAGTATTACCTTCCCGATCATTAAAAAAAACAATCGAACAAACTTGATTTTCACTTCCGGCCGTTGTTGCTGATAGAGCCCGTCGTTTGACTCTCGAAGAATTACAACTATGAATTTCGTCTAAAGGACGTTTATTACAATTTGGAATTCGTACTGGTAGCACGCCACTATTTGTTTTTGAACGATCACGTCGTTTATGTTTTCTTGTTGATTTCGGTGCATCAGACATTAGAAATTCAATTATTCGATTTACGTAAGATTTGTTTTCTCTGAATGAACAAATAAAACCTTTCTTGGTTGATTTCACGTGATCTAAACACTTTGGCTAGATGTAACAAGAACGTTGTTTTGGTTAATACAGGACACCAATAAAATTATTTTCTTGATAGATGGCGTTTCGAGGAAATGCCAAATATAATTTTCATCTATTTGTGAAATCATAAATCGAACAGGCTGGAATTAATTTATTGACCGAGGAAAACATTTTTCCTCTTAAGATAACTCGTGTTAATGAAGGTATTTGCTTTTTGATGAAACTCCGAGAAATTATATTTAGACTACTTGGTTAGATACTTAAATTTCTCAAATAATTAATCACGTTCTCTTTACTAATGATTGCTTCGAGCATATTTTAATTAAAAATATACTATTTTTAGGCCTTTCAACTTGTCATGAGTAGAAAATAGCAAAGAAACGATGTTCAGGCAGTCGTTTATCCGTGAGAAGCAAAGATCCTGAACTAGATTTTATATTTCAATGCTTTAATTAAAATCAAAGCACACAATTTCAAGGATATTCTAAATGATTTATACTTTATGGATTATATTTGTTCATGAATTTTGACTTTGTTTTCTGTTTAACATATTGATAAATAGACGAATCAATGTGTGAAATAAAAAGTGACTTGTTACCATGTGAATAATTGAAGAACATAATTTTAACTCCTACCTCGCTAAAACTGATGAAATTTTGCCTATTTTCGCACTCCCCGCCGTCTAATAATTAAAATATTCCTTTTTTTTTATCAAATCTATGTCATAATTTGTAAAGCAAGCTTCAAATTCATGCTACCTTTTGTACTTGAAGTAAGAATAGTCTGGTCATATCATTACACTGCTTGTCAGGAATAGCTCGTTTTAATTAATTTTTTATATTCATTTGGTGCATATTATTAACAATCTATTCGATGTCATGATTTGTGGAGTTGATGTTAGCAGCCATCTTTGTTTTACTTATGTCAGCTGCAAATGAGCAACGATCATGTAACAAAAAAAGGATTTACTCGATAATATATTTATTTTCTTTCAGTATGATTTAATATGAAATCATATATTTAATGAAAATACACCTGTAGGAGGGTTATTCAAGATGATTTTACTCTATCATCTGTCCTATTTTCTAGTAGCGTCATGCTTTAAGTTCATGTAGTCGAAGTCATGAGCCATCTTCTAGATAATTTCTTTTTCTTTAATGAATTTCTAGGAAATCTCGTATATTCTTCCCCGCAAAGAAAAACATTGGTTTGAATCTTCTTTCTTGAACATGCATATATTAAGAATAATAGAAGCTAAATATATCTAAATCTATATATATATATATATATATGTAATCTTTCATTAACGCGGTTCTTTTACGCTGGTGTTTAGTTTGTTCGATATAAAAAGTAGACGTTGATGGATTGATTATTATTGTGTTGATGTAAGTAGACACGAATCTTTTTTTCCTATGAATGAAACGTAAATATCCAATCAATGTTAGCTTGTAAATATTCTTAGAGAATAGATTTTTTCAAAAACATCTTCATTAACAGTTAAATTAAGCAAAGTCTAAAAGAAGGAAGTTAATTTTCTTAACTATTTACATGAAAATGAATAGAAATAAATCTCATCTTTACAAAGATGAAAGCTTTTTTTCTACGTTTCATTTTCGAGATTTTTTCTGGAACATAAGTAATTTATCTACATAGGAATCTCAAGATGTTTAATCTTCGCAATGATGATATTACGAATGAGAAAAGTAGGCTGATATGATTTTTGAAAGTTCATGTTTTTCAATTGCATTTAGTTATGGAATTTTTCGAACGATTGAATTCAATAGTAACTCTATTTTTATTTGTAATTATTATTAATATTTTATAAGCTTCGAAGTAATGCATGAATTGATTCATCATCCGACTTGCAAAGTTCATCGTAGTTCGAAGAATATCTTATTCAATATTCTAAGTATACTGACACCGTCTTTATTAATTATTAACTCAACCTTTTATTTTACGTATACATGGTTATTCATGACTATCATATTTTGTACGAAGCGTTCAGATTTGCATGCGACCTAATAATGGCCCTTTTAGTATTCATTGTGTAAACTCGTGCTCTACTCTATCAAATAGAATATGTCATCGCCTAATTTATATTCAACGTTGATATGCTTTGAAAAATATCAATTGCACAGAGAAATACTCAAAACAATTTAGCGGTGAATATTGATAAGTTTGTTTTGCAGTTTTAAAGTATCGTTCTGAAACTAATTATGTGATTGGTCTTTTCGCTTGCTTCTCCTAGTGATCGGCGGCTCATCATAAACTCAAAGTAAAATAACTGAGAATTCAACTCTGACGGAATCGAAATGATTGAAAGAAATTTTGTTAGAAGTTAACATATGAGTTATATATTAATGCAACAGTCAAACTCTTATGCAAAACAAGTTCCACCGTTCGCTTCATTTCTATGTTTTTTTTCTCAACGAATTTTAATGATTGGTCGCCATCTTCAATAAATTATTCTATGGCAATATAAACTGTTCACTTCTTAGTGATTCGCTTACTGTTTTTGTTTATCCCCTCAGCAGATCAATGTGACATTGCTAAATTACACAACAAAATCCGGAGATTTTCGAAGCGAAAAATGTGGTGTGCCACAGTTTGATTGAAAGGAAAACTATTGAGAAGAAAAGATTGAATGAAAACGGGACTCAAATCGAAACTGTCGGAAAAGCGGTCTTGATATAATAGATAATGTGGTTTTATAACTCCAATGAAATATTCAGATGGATAATCATTTGTTGTTGCTAAACGGAAGCAAATGACTTTGTTCTCTCTTTTCTGTACCTGTGACCTTATATAATAACAATTTTTGTTGCAACGTTAAACTCATTTTATACAATAAATAGTATTCCCTTGGATCAAACTACAGCCAGCCAAAAGTGAAGACCTATAATAATGTGTGATATTTCGGGCATTTATTCGCAGAGATTCATGTAAATCTAAATCAATGTGAGTACAAAACTGCGACCTTAAACTCATTCTCATTCTTACAAACACGCCCAATTGCTCTAGATCAATATCATAGTGCTTATCGTTTTTTCTATGTTATTTCGTCGTTTCTGCATGGTTTTTGATCATAATCTCTTGAGAATTAAAAGAATTTTTTATACAGTTGTATTTTTCTTTGATTGAATTATCACTAATTATCTTTTCCGATCACTGTACTCGTAGTCACTCTATATAATTCAGCCATGCTGACTAAAATCAGTATAGACGTCAATTCACATTTTTTTCTGACCCTTTTACTGGCGCGAAGAAAAAAATTAGCAACCATGAAACTATTGTTTCGATATTCGAATAGATTTAGCATTCATATATTAGTCATGTCATACGGTATTAATTAGTAAATAATAGATGAGCACAACATGACAACACAGAAATAAGAGAATAAAGAACAAGCGTCAGCCAAAAAAAAAACACAAGCGAGGAAGCTCAGTCAGTACAGAAAACAACAATCCAATCTGCCATTAGCATTGTTTGCGTGTGCGATTTGCAAGTGCTGTTCAGTAGACAAGTAAAAGGAAACAAATTGCGTATGACGGATGTGGGTTGCCTTCATCGTTAAAAGTCATTGTGATTGTGCATCGGAATATTTTCTTTCTTCGATTGTTTGGTTAATCTACCTATGGTTTTTATTTTTGTAAAAACCATCACGTATGAATATTTAAATATGGGTAAGTATTTATGGTGACTCGTGTCGATTATAGATAGTGACGTTTTCGCATTTGTTTACGCTTCAGGAAGTTGACTTCTATGTGATTCGCTATCGTTGTTTGTTAATACTTTTAATATTCTCTTTTATCTTCTCTATATAATAGAGAATACTATAGTTAGCTCACGTAGAAAAATATCTAATAGAAGAGCAGAGTTGTGCCTCAACTATTAAGAGTTATCTAAGTACATAATGTAATATATTTTTTGTTTCTCAATGGTAAGTAAAGAAAATAAGTATTTCAAGTTATTGTTTTTGTTCAATGACCTTACATATAATATATATTGAAAGCATTCTTCAAAGAGAAAAAATACAAAGTGCCTACTAATTATATTTTGATGAAGTCCAACTAAAAGGGCAAAACACAAGAAAAAGTTGATTAGGTCTATATAAACAACAAAAATAAAATGAGAAAACCTTGAATTTTCATTGAGAGTTTAATGATTGTATCTTTTATGTTTTTTTTTTGAGTAAGGAAAAAAAGATTTCTTTAATGTAATCAATATATACGTATACGGCAGTTTTATTGCACTATAAGGTATTTGCGTATATACGCATTCATAGTGTTAAAAAATAACTCATCTCAGACTTCATCAGGTATCTATAGATAATACGATTTCATTGGAAAACAAAACTCAATAGACGAAAAGAATTAATAATATGATTCTTTTATGTTGAACTTGTAACATTTTTGAAATTTTATCGATTATTCCTGGTACAAAGCACTAGATTCCGAAACATTGGCAATTTATTTATAAAAGAAAAAAAATAGCCTACTTTAAAATAGATCAAAAGAAGAGAGAAAACAATTAGTAAGTAATTCTCCGTTTTTCTATTTCTGTTCTATATTTGGGTCGTCAGAACGTACCTTCTCATAGGATAATAAAAGTTACATCTCTCTTTTTCATTTGCTGTATTTCTAAATTATTCAGTTATTTCTCTAGTTCAATATCACGACTGCATAGAGTGTGGAAGCAGTAGATATCTATAATTAACATGTTTATCTTTTAAGGTTTCATGAAAGCTATTCAAAACAGACCGTTGATAATTAGGGTTTTTTTTGCATCACGAAGAATTTTAGCGCTCTAACGAAATTTACTCTGATTAGCGTATAAACCATTTACTTTGTACGATAGTTATATTTTATCTATGAAAGCAACAGGAAATCCTCGCCCAGTCCCATTCTGATTGATATAATTAAATCTAGTTTCCAATTTGTTTTCTCTTTTATAAAAACTTCTTTTGTAACGATTACAATTCGAGTCTTTGTCTGAGGATAAAACCTTTCTGAGAACTTTTATCTTTATTTAGTATTATTTTCGTTATCAACATCTAAATAAGTAATAGATTGTTTTTAATGCACTAGTATATGCATGTCCGAGAGTGCTAATAACATCTATACTATTATTGTTGATATAATACTTAGCTCAGAATTGATTTATATCCTGTTTATTGTCTCGATTTTATGTTAATTGTTCTCTTCTGCTCAAAGCATTTTTCTTTTATCTTTCAATAGATACCTTTTATTATTATTATTACTACGGTGAAAATTCTTCGAATATGTTCGCAGATTGAATGTTTTATAGATTCATTTTTGTGATAGGAAAATTTATCTCATATTCTTTGCTTTGCATGGAATATCAGCCGAGTCTAGGAATATCATATTTCTACTCTCCCCAAACACGTACTATCATGTGGCTTCAATATTCAGCTTTCTTTCTCTCTCTGGATAGTTCTATATAGAATAACTACGCATGATAGTTTTTAATTGAGCAAAACGAAACATTTTCCCGTTTTACTGCATTACAACGTGCGTCATTACCTCCCTTAGGTTTTTTTCAAACAATAATATCAAACTAATACACTAGTGTTGACGTATTCATTCGTATTTTGTAGTATAAAACGATCGATTCATAGAAAATGTTATTGGAAACTCTCGACAAGAAAAATGAGCGCTATCAATGTTAATAACCGTAGGCGTTACTTTTCCTTAGGCCTATGAATTGTTTTGGAAAAAATGCTTTCTGTTTTTTTCTTGCTATAGGCTTATTCTTTGATGAATTTTTATTTTTATTAATTTTGATCTCGGAAAAAAAACATTTCAGAATTGATCTATAATAGAAATCTATGAAAGTCATACGAGAATATTTAATTTCATCGTATAATAAAAGTTAAAAGAGAAATTTATTATCTCTAATAGAAAATTTAACTCTTTCGCATTTCTTTTTTGTTTGTTTCTACACGCATTGAGAAGTGCATTTAATTTTTCAGACGTTACTCGCGCGTCAAATATTTCATCTCCTTTAATAAATCAAGTTCTCTTATCTACATTTTTCTTCTTCTTGTAGATCATTGCCTACAATTTATAAGAGAAACTGTCGTTTAAGCTAATTATCGTCAAGAACTTTTTTTTGTAAATCTTTGCTAGCGATTATGATGATGATGAAGCAACGCCGTCATTTTTATTTATAATAAAAGCTGCTGGCTTCCTTGTAAACAAAATTTTCATGAATTCAAATCAATCAAATTCAAATACATTGCCAAGTTATAAATTATATTTTGATGATGTCGAAGAAATATTTCTCAATACAATATCAGTTAAATATTTACTCATTTCATCGATAGTAATATTTCTATTAACATTCGCTAGTATTATTATATTAATATACCGATCAAGAAAAATCTTTCTTGGTTCTCTTATACCATTTATATATTCATTATTATTCTATGATTTCATTCAATTGTTATCAATAATTTTACTTAAATATAATTTATCGAATGCCAATAAAAAATATTTTGGTGAAATATGTCGTTGGCCTTATTATTTAAAAGCTTCATCGGAAGCAGGACAATGTATAACATTAATTTTCATCTATGGTATACGTTGTCAAAAAGTTCGATACTTTCTAAAACATAAACATCTACCAAATTCAAGTTATATACATTCTCGTGCATTAACATTTGTTTGCATATTATTTATTATCTATGTTAATAATTGGATAACACATTTAAAAGTTGAAAAAATTCATTTAGTGACATTGAATGAATCAAATTATGGTTTAAATATTCAAGAATATCCGATCACATTCTATGGAATTAATGATGTTAAATTAAATGATCATAGACACTTTTATTCTGACCTCGATAGGTACGCACAAAATTATGAAAAAACTCAATTAGAACAAAGTCAATCCGGAATTATTATTCAAAATCAAAAGCATGATTCAATAGATGAAATATTAATAAAAATACCCTATAATAATTTTTTTGCCCAAAATAAACCGACGACACTTAATAGAACGCGGAGAACCTTTGAAGATCGTTCGAATATCACCAATAAAACATTTTATGGAAATAACTCTTATCGTATCAATCGGTGTACATATGATCAAAACAATTATCTCCTAGTAAATTTCCTGTCTTTAATACATTCAATTTTTTACTTTATAATACTCTGCTATTATTTAACCACAATTTATCGATATAAAATTCCACATATAGGCACAGCTTATCGTCAAAAATTACATCATGATGTACTTCAAATTGGACGGAGAAGATATGTTGATCATGATAAACAACTGATTCTATTGACTCATTTACGACATTTTCAATATCTAATCGCATATTGCCATACAACATTTACAATCATTCGTCTTGTTTATATTTGTTCATTTACATTTATTTCATGTATAATTCAAACACCATTTCAATGGTTAACAATGAAAATATTCTATTACTCTCTTTTTACTATTGTCTATTACTCAATACCATTACGCGTAACATTATTGTTTCTCTATTTATTTTTAAGTTTATTTTCTTCTCATATTCATTCAATATTTTATTATATATTTCATACAAAATTACATTTTTCATGTCAACTACAAAAGCCGACCATTCGCTTTCATTTACGTTTTGTGCAATATCATCAAAGAAATATAAAATGTGTTAAACAATCAAATGATTCACTGGCACTTGATTTGACATCATCGGGTTACGATGAACCATTGTCGATATTCCCACATGAAACTATTGCTATCTACGATGGAAATAGTAGTAGTCACAATCCAGCAAGAACAAGTAGTTGTGGTATTGCTATCGAATCAGAACATGGTAAAGTGTGATTCAAATTTATTTTGTTTTTCGTAGTTTGTTTAATATGAAGCAAAAATAAAATAAAATTATACTCGAAAAAGAAAAGACTTTTGTTCAAAAAAATAAAACAACTAACAATTCAAAAACTAATTTGTCATTCTCGGAGTAAATTGAGGAGTACAATTTACTAGTCAATAGTAAAATATAGATGGGTTTCTTTTGACTATATAATTTTCTTTGTAGCTGTACTTTGTACTCCCATCGTAATTATATATGTTTGATTCTGTTCTTAGCTATTCGATCTATTTCTATTAATTGAAGATTATCTATACATTGCTGCCTTCTCATTTTATAGTAATGATTATAATTCTTCGTTGGTCCCTTCTTTTACAAGTCGATGAGCAGGCAAATGTATTTTTATGCTAATCAGTTCAGATAGTTCGTGAACTTTTCCTTTTATTCCACTAGGAAAATGTTTATCTGATAAAAATAACAGTCAATAGACAAGTTCTAACTAATATCCTGTTTAAGAAAGTTAAATATTATGAAACAAATTATCAGTGATAATAGAATTACAAATATGAAAGTTTGTTTTTGGTTAAAAGTAATATTAGCAATTGACGTTCGCAAATAAGACTCTAAAGAAAACCATAAAGTATTCACATGGCCTCATCGCACCTTTAATATGTTCAATGCGATGAGCCAGGGGTCGCTTTTTATTATAAAACGAGATTCAAAATAGTCACGGAATATAATAAAATATTGCCTACAAATACTACATAACGTTCTAATAAAACCCAAAGAAAGCTTTGATTCCTATCTATCAAATTTCAAATTAAATCTCAACACACCGAGAGAACTGAGCTCGACTAATTTCAATTAAACATTTGAAAGCGTATGGTACTACAGACAGTGAGGCTGTTTTTATATTTAAACTAGAGAAATATTAAACATCTATCGACAAAACAGTGAGGAAATTGACGCGAAACATCTGATGAGATTCTTTTGATAGTGGCTTTTGAATATCTATGCTTTAGGGAATTTGAACTTGAGCTATTCTATAACAGGAAGTGTGTATTTTCAAACATATGAAATATTTCAAAAGGTTTTTGACAGAATTTTAGTGAATTTAGCAGACATCCTCTTATGCTTTGATCGCGATAACTTTTTTTCTTTTTGTTTCTAAATGAATAGGAATATAAGAGTTAATTTCCATCTAATAAAGTAAACAATGAATTGAAAGCGACATTCAATCAAGCGAAAATAATAATAATATACTATTGAATTTTTTGTTTCGAAAAATTCTATTGTAAAAATAGAATTTTTTCTCGGTAAAGATGATAAAAACAACACTCTCGTCCAGGTAATGTCAAAGTAAACTTTTTATAAACGATTCACCCCTTTAGCACGGTGAGAGCAAGCCCCATGTGTTTCATTACGATGAAACTGCGATCGCACTGTGACCCGTAATTGCGGAAAATTGCGACGTAGTTACGCGCAACTACGATGAAAAAATCGCAGTTACGCGTAGTTACGGGGGAAAAATCACAGTTACGCATAACTGCGCCCAAGTTTTTCGTAATTATAGTTCACAGTGGCGTCGCAATTGGTACAAAAGATAACATAGATTAGGGTTCCCTTTTATTTGTATTTTTATTGAGTTTAAAAAATTTTTTGCACAAAAAATGAAAAACAACTATAAAATTAAAACTTTTATAAAAAATAAAAAACAATTTTTAAATTAAAAGTTTTCACAATAAAAATAATTGAAAAATTGAAATCTAAAAAAATCTAAAAATTTACTAAAATAAAAATTTTTAAAAAAATTTTAGTTCAAAACTTAGGGAAAATTAAAAATTAATATCTAGAAAAATTAAAAATTAATATTTAGAAAAATTACAAAATTAAAACCTAAAAAAATTTTTAAAATTGAATTTATAAAAGAAAAAGCAGAAGAAATTTGAAATAATTTAATGATAAAAGAAAAAAAATTAATTACAAAAATTGAAAAACTAAAAAAATTTTAATCTAGACATTTTTAAAAGAAATAAAAATCATGCATTTCACTGCTTGTAGTAGAATGACTTATGAACGNTATGCATTTCACTGCTTGTAGTAGAATGACTTATGAACGAAAATGTGATAAACACTACTATTACTAAGTTTTATTGTTCGAGTGTAGCCAATTACAAATAAGGAGGAATAATTTGTAATTGGTCATTTATACCTACAACAGATCGTAGGATGCGATCAGTGATCGCCGATCACTAGGACGCAGTTACGTTGATCTGAGTCATACTAAGCGTAGTTTCTTATAGAAATCTTCACTACGATCAATGCGCCATAGTTACGCGTAACTGCGGCACAGTTGATAAAAAAGAGGCAACATGGGAGACGTATTGTCTTTCCTCTCGTATATGTACATATATAGTAAATATCGTGCATCGTCAATATATTATATTTATATTTATTAATAAATTTATTATTAAGACAGTAAATTATAAGTAACAATGGCAAAAAAATCAAATAGTCAGTATTTAACTATGTCGAATAAAGACACGGATGATTTATGTGACCACAATCATGAAATACTTCAAAAATTAATCCTAAGTAAAAATAAAAATGAGACCTTATTAAATAAAAATAGGTTTAAACACAAAATGAAGAAGGAAGCCATCATTTCAAAAGACAGCTTACATCAACTAGCCAATATGGAGATAGTGAATTACAGGACGATGATAATAATCCTTTTATTTTTATTAGCAAAGGAAACAAAGAAATCATGAAAGGAGCTCAACATATAGTATTGAAAACAATGATACCGATACTATTGAACAAAGCAAATCAGCAAAATCAAGCAGCAACAGCAGTCGTCTCTTTGTAACCAGATGGCGATGACTCAGACATGAATAATGTCGATACCTCAATATTACGTCATAAGCTAAATCGAAATGTAAAAACCAATGAATATGCACATTATAATAATTTACAGGATCAGGAAATTAATATCTCTAAGCAGGCTTTTAACTATGCTGTTGAGCAACATTTTCCACCTTTTGATATTAAACGTACACCTAAATTAAGTGATCATGAGAAAGGAAAAGAAATCATTAACGCAATTTTCATACACATTGAAAAGGATTTAAAAAAACTAAATAAGCATTATGCTATGCAATTAGGGTTCGAGTATTGGTACATTGATAAAAATGGAGATTTAGTATGTTTTACAAAATATACAGAATTATTTGTTTATTTATCTGAAAGTCATACTATCCAACATCATTAGCGCAGACAAACATTTTACCTTCTCGGCCAAAACATCTCCCAAGTCAACACTCGTTAATATTGAAATATGTACCAAATTACATTACACTGGAGGAAATACAAATGAAATTAGCTTACATAGAAATTCTTTATTTAGCACAGAAGAAATGAATGGATCGAAAACGGATAAATACCGTCATTTAAGACTTGAAATTAAATCTACAACTTAATACAATGATTCAGTGTAAAAAGGAGAGATAACAATCGAAGGTCATTTAATTGAATTACATGAATTTTTTGCACCACCACGTCTCTTAATCCCTAGTCAACTCTCCCTAGAAGAATCCCCAGGGGGTTCCCCGGACAAATCCCCGGGGACTCACGACAGGGACTCCCCAGGGATTTCGTTATTTTACAGGGACTCCCCGGGGAGTCGTTGGGGGAGAGTCGATTAGGGAATTTGCTCAAAATGTAATGACCCAGGTCATATCAGAAGAAATTGCAACTTTAATTATGATGCTTGCCGTCTATGTGGGCAAGACAGATCGAATGGTAATCACAAAGAATGTAGTATATGCTGTCATCGATGTAAACAAAATCACATTGCAACAAATTACAAGTGCTAATTTTTAATAGATTACAGAAGATCTCTTCTCCTTCAATTAAAACAAAAATCGCACTTATTACCTCCTATAATGTGCAATTGTTTATCCCAGGTGAATGAATCCGACAGTGAATCCTATCGGATCTCATCGGATCCGACAAGCCGACAAAATCCGATCAGATTCCTGGCCACGGACCTACTAACGGATCCGACGGAAAAAAACATTTTCTTAATCACTAATGAATAAGCACATGGTACCAACAGAACACATGGGTCGAATGCTTATGTTGGATTCCGTTAAATTCCGACACTGGAACCTATCGGATTCCAACACTAAGGTTTCGATTGTAGGTCCCACACTCGGACACCGATAGGATTTCGTCAGCTTAATGAAATTCATAATATATCCGATAAGATTCCGACACAAATCCGATAGGATCCTTGTATCGGAATCATTCTCCTGGGATCCCAACTGAATGTCGTGAACGTGGAGATAGAAGTTGTAATGTAGTAGTATACACTACTGTTATTCTCGTTTCGTTTCTATTGTTTTCTGTTTCTTTCGTTTCTGTTTTCACAGTATGCTAGAAGTATACATATAGATATATGTATTGTTTTTCTTTCGTTCTCCGATCTTTTCTTGACCTCAACTTAGATTGGTTATTCTTAAAAAGGAGAAAATATTATTTTCGATCGTGACCTTGTTTTCTCTATTACGCAATAATATTGTCTATTGCGTAATATATATTTTTGTGCGTTTTGAAAATAAAGGGAGATTTGTTAAGATTAGATTCTTTGGAATACGTGACAGAAGTAAAACAATTACATGTAATAAAATCTCAAACGTCAATATGAAAATATATAATAACACACAAAAAAAATCAAGTTCAGCGGATACCATTCAATATTAACTCGTACAATTGACCATCTGTAGAAAATAACCTACGTAATCATAGTGATAAAACATTAGAAGAATCATTATATGGAAAGAACTAAAAAATAAATAAGATGAAATTGACAAATAAAAAGATGAATTTAACGGTAAAATTCAACAATGCCAAAGCAAACATGATGATAACATGAAAAAACTAAGATCTATATTGCAAATAATTTCAGCACAAACAAAATATCAAAATGAAAACGTTGAACGTTGTTATTCAATAATAAATGAGTTTATTCCGCTATTATCTTCAACGTTAACTGTATTTCAGAAGATGAATTCAAAATATGCGGCAACAAATGATTCGAATCACATCAACAGCGAAACTCAGCAACTGGCACGATGCATTTCCAAAGCAACTGAAAGTATATAAGAATGCAACAGTGCTCTTATATCAAATCGCAAATCACCTCACAGTCTCGTCGATCAACAAGGTCAGTTTTTAGTTCAAGCAGTTAATAGTTTAGAATTACATATAATGAATAATACAACATTCCATTATGCGACGTCGATAATATGCTCAGAAGTAATTAAATCATACAATGGAACCAATAACGAAAAGAAACTAATATCAGAAATAATAAACGAATGGAACTTCCACACATCAATATCCTGTTTATCGAACAAATGGAAAAAAGTGAGGCCCCATTCCATTAGGCACAATTTATTTATTTTTATTGTATAGCGTTGACGGATTACATACTCATGTTGCGGATGTAGATTCACTGTTGAACAAATATCATTCACATATCGGTATTCTTACTGGAGTAGGTGTTTCTGTATGTAAACAGATAAATTTTCCCAATTACAAATCAATAACTCAACCTGGAACAAATTATTTTGGAGGAGTAATGCTTTTATACCAACATCATTTAGACTGCAAAACAGTAGAAAAAGACCTAAACTTTTGAATGATCGAATTAACTTCTACTCACAATCATTTATATATTTGGGAATTTCAATGCTAAACACTTAAGCTGGGGATGTAAAAAGAACAACACCAGTGGCGTACACTTATAAAACTGGTTCGAAACAACAGAAAAAGAAATTTTATCATCATCTAAATTCACATCGAAAACGATGTGAATCGATAATTGATTTTGGAATTACACATGATGCAAGTGGATGGCCATCAGAAGTATTGAATGAAGGAACATCCGATCATTTCCCTATTTTATTTCAATCGCCATTAGGCAAAAAAGAAGACACGTTCTTTAGAAAAACAAACTGGAAAATATTTAACTTTTTTCTTCATACTATACATGAATATTGGATGTTATTAGTGTACAATCTTGATGAGCAAATTTTCTTTTCTTTTTTCTCCTTATTTCTTTCATCGCTATGGGATAGATGCAGTGTTTATGAAAACGCTGCAAAATATCGAACATCATGCCCACCGGAAATAGTACTACTGGCGAAATCTGTAAACAGAGCAAGAAGAATTTATAGAAGAAATAAAACTGACTCAAAACTCCAATATTATCTATCGTTGAAAAATATATTCATGGATCAACGAACGCAATACTTATACGAAAAAAGGGAACAGAAATTGGAATGGATCAAACAAGGACATAACTTATGGAAATTTGCTAAACCATCGTTTTATGTATTCTCTTCGCAATTTAAAGGATTAAAAACAGAATCTGAAACAATAACAGATGATACAAAGATCGTTGACACACTGGATGACTATACTTTGAAAAACATTTCAAGGAACCAGAATATGATGAATACAACCAAGAGCACTTACTTGCAATAAAAGCATTCATGCAAATTCGATACTCCCCAAACGTACCACTTGAACAAATAACGATAAACGAAGTCTACCTAGAATGGAAAAATTTTAAACCGAAAAAGTCGAGTGGCAGTGCGGGCACCTCAGCCTTCATATTAAAACAACTCCCAACTTAATACATTGGAATCATAACTATATTGTTCAACAAATGTGTTTTGAAAGGAAATTTGTTTTGAGGAAAGCAAACACGCAAAAGTAATATTCCTTTCAAAAGACGGGCCTTACCCAACTGAAAATAAACTACGACATATCTCGCTACTACCCAGCATAGGAAAGTGGTATGAAAGGATTATTCATAAAAGATTATTAAAATGGTGCGATGGAAATAATATATACGTGGATGAACAATCTGGTTTTTCTTCTAAAAAAAGACTACAAACTAGAATAATTTCATTAATCGAAGATATAAGACTAACTATAACAGTCTTTAATAGACCTGCGTTATATGTATTTTCGTTGATCTTCTTTCCGTATTCGACAGAATGTGGTTTCCTGCTTTACTTTCCACCTTGACTAAATTGGAAATGTCCCTACCACTCATCAAATGAATCATCTCTTGGCTACAAAATAGAACCTTTTTAATACATTATGACGGTAAAATCTCAAGAACTATAAAGATGCATACTGGAACACTACAGGGATCAATACTGACTGCAACTCTATTCAGGTTTCGCATACACTTCTTACCATCAATTTTCTTTCAAACAGCAACAACACACCTTTTTGCGGACAATTTGGCTATACTAATGACAGGGTCACTAGAAAAGAGATTTTCGTTAAACATTGTTGAACTAGAAGAAATAACAAAGCACATGATGTCCATTTTAGAAAAATACGCCGAAAATAATCTTTTACCAGTAAATATCAAAAAGACGAAGGCAGTCTTGGTGCATAATGTTATTGCTCCACAATTACCAAAACTATAATACACAAAACAAAAAATTGAAATAGTTCCTTCATTTAAACATCTCGGAGTAAGAATAACACAAAAACTGGATTGGGGAATAGACATCGATGATAAACTTAAAACAATAAGAAAAACCTATAATGCAATGAAAACTCTTTGTTTGCAATATTCCCAGAAGTGAAGTGTCCCTCAGACGCAGAATATTTTTACCTGTCTCACTTTATTTGGTTAATAACAACATGGTTCTTTTTTTGTGAAAACCAACAAGAAAAAATTAATAAAACATTCATTTCGGATTTAAAAATAGTTTACAGACTTTATGGATGGGATGATATTACAACCTTAATTCTTTGTCAGGAAAAAACATGGCAAGATTACATCTATGCTTGCTGGTTGCACTTTTCACTTCATCTTGATAAATCTTTGGAATCTACTTCGTATCAACATACTTCGACAGCGTGTCAGACTATAACTACACTTGATAAAACATTCTATAAAAAATTAGGGTTTAGAAAAAACAATAAATTTTTGAGCAGACTAGTTGCAAGAGCAAAACATAGTAGATATGACTGGATGCAATTTCAACAGAATCACAGGCCGCAACATGAAATATTTATAAAATCAACTCTTTACTTAAACATGTTCATCTATAAATATTTCTTACTACCATCTTAAATTGTAAAACTGCATTGCTTGAATAACATAGTATGCAAATGTAAAATAATTACACATGGATATCTCTGTGTCGCTACTCAGGTCGAATATTCCGACCACTGGATCCCGTAGGATATTCCAGGAAATATGCGGGAAAGTCACCATTTCCTGTATGGAAACACGGGAAATCGCTGGAACATGGAAGCAGTATTCCGGTCAAAAAGACGGCCGAACTTTTTCGGTGGATTCCTGCCACGTTCCGGTGCTTTCCGGCCGGAATTAATCAGAAATCACCGGAAAAATTTCCAACCAAAATACTGCTTCCACCAAATCAACGGAACTACCTGGAACCGGCCGTTCCCAGGCCGAACTGTTCGACCTGGGTATATACATAAATAAACACTTATGCAACATAATTTAATTTTTATAACATGTTTCATTTTATTTGATGGTTAAGAGTTGTATGATGCTATCTTTTTTCTATTTTCTTCATGTTTCTATTCTTTCTCTTTTCTCTATCATTTTTTTTATATCACTTGTTTTTACTTTTCCTTTCTATTTTTCCTCTACATTTAACATGTGAACCAGTATACGGCACATTCCCAGGTCGTTCATTCCTACAACTGGATTCAATCGGATCTGACAATGGGTTACCTCGGATCTTATATGAAAACCCACGAGAATCGATGGATTCCGAGTTTCGGATTCATAGGATCGGAACCCAATACATATCTGATCGTATCCTACTCTGGGGTCCGATACGCCAAAAGCGTCTGCTATAGTCAACCTCTAAAAAGCTTTTTTGCACTAAATAGGATTTTGATAATTTTTTAAAATTCTCCCGTCGGATCCGTCAATAATTCAGAAACCCAAGATCCAATTGAATCTCCTCGGTTAGTAGGATGTTATAGCATCCGATAGAATGCGCCGTCGGATTAGTCGACCTGGGATTACAAATAAATGTTTAAAAAAAAAGTTTCTATAACTGACTAACTGGCAGTTTTACTTGTGAATATAGAGAAAATAGTTCCGACATAATTTTTCAGACAACAGAGAGAAGACATTTTAACACCTATGTTAATAGCTTTTGAGATTTTGGCAACGGACTATGAAAATAAACAAGAAAGGTACTAAATCATTGATATTCTACTCTTGAGCGTTAACATGCATATGAAAAACTTGACATTGACGTTATTATCATTCATTATGTGGCACATTTCTAGCATTTAATAATGCGGCATAATGCTAACGACGTAATTCCAAATATAGATTCATCTTTTGTTTTCTTAATTTATCTATGAAGTGCGGGATGATTTGTAGCACAAACATCTCCGCTTCTGATAAGAATCTTCTTCACTAACGTTGTTCTCTCAACAACATTATTTTTCTTTTCACAGATTTCATATTTATAGAAAAACTCAATAGAGAGAATTACTAACCTCTTACTATAAGTAATCTGATCATCGATCCTCCTCAAATGAAATCCTTACTAGCTAAATTTTAAGCAGGGATATATTTTTAAAGTGTACATATAATTATTAACATACAGTGTTTCAAAAAAAAATAACAATGATCAATCACTCTCAAACAATAAACAAACACACGTTAAAAAGTGTCTAGACGTAAATAAGTAAAGTTCTTGTTCAGATAGCTTCATCGATGGTTTTTCCAAAGCAAAAAATAGATGTCATTTACATCAAAAATAAAAATGTTGCAAAATCATTGAAGTTTTATTTAACAGTTGTTGTTACTTTTTTTTGTTTTTTCATAACATTGGCTTGCGATGTTGGAACGACAACAGCTTTTTGTTGAGGAGGATTTTTATCTGCGAATTGAGAAAAACAAAGGCATTTTTCTGTAAGTTACTTTTATTTTACTAATCTCAATTACTCTTTTTTAATGCTTGAAGACGCCGAGGATTTTTTACACAACCATCAGCACCCATTAAATGGTCACGCCATGGCTTTTCACCTTCGCGAATATTCATATGGCATAAAGGACAACGATTTGTATTTGGTTTTGTTTCTACACATTCTTTAAGTTTCACATGAGCATCAAAATCATTTCCGATCGCTTCTGTACATCGAGAACATTGTTGATATTTACTCTTCTTTTGACATTCACGTAGTAAATGTTCAATATAAATTCCCACTTCGACTACCTGTGAAATAGAATATCGCATGTGAATAGAAATGAAGAATAAAACAAACTTGATTGCATTCTTGACATCGTCGTAACATTGGGCAACTAGCCCAATAATGTGTTTCAAGACCAGCACGAATGAATTCATCATTTTTTTCTCCACAAAATATACATGTACTAAAATATTCAACCAAACGATTTTAATTATGTCATGCAATCTTCTTGTCGGCAATGCCGATGATTCACCGTGCGTAAATGAACGTTGGTAGCTCATTCTTTTTAAACTAATTTTTGGTCCCTTTTTTATTTTGTTTTACGAATTAATTTCATTTCATTTGTCATGAAAGCGAGCTATAAAAGTCAATGCGGTTAATACAAAGGCCTCAAGTACGTTCATGACGACATCGAAACAAGAGTTCGATGATAATAGTGTTACTTTTTCTTCTGCTTAGAGATGAGAGAAATTCAAGCAGCAAAACCGCAGTGCTGTGGACATGGATGATAGTAGGAAAGGGCATTCTATATGTTGAGATATGAAACTAAGAGCAGCATCTGAGATCTTTCCTATCGTATACTAAGACTCCAAACTTTTAATAATCCTTTCATTATATGTAGAAAAATTTGCACGAGTTTATTTCTCATAGAGGTTAAATTTCACTATTTCAAAAGAGATTTATAGTTAATGCCAACCTTATTTTGAACAAGTGAAAATATCAAGTGATTGAAATCGTCATTGACCGTTGAGTTTCGAGTGAGATTATCTATTAGTCTCCTCTGCTATAAGTTACTAAGTGAAAGAAGCATTTCTGATTATTTTCGTAATTGTGGAAATTCAGCTGCGTAATCAAGAAAAAACTTGCTTTCAATTCCGGTTCCGAAAAGCTTTTATTTCTAATTTTCTTATTAAGCTTAATTTTTAAGTGCTTTATTTTTATGCATTCATTTTTTTTTAAACTCGAGATTTTCGCAGTAGGATTTAATATTAAATGCTGTACTATGTGAAAATAAAACCTTAACCGTTTGATAGGAGTAATATCAAAAGACGGCCCTTTCCATGTCTTGAAAGAGAATTATTTCGTTGTCAACATTCTAAAACTTTTCTGAGAAGAAAAATTCGACTCTGTGAAGCCGGCACTATTATAAGTACAAGAAAAGTTCAGCACACAAACAGATCAAGGTAAACATGCAGTCTGTTGAAAGAACAAGCAATAATTAATCATTATATTTAACAAAGTAAAAGATTAGTAAAAATAATCACAATCAAATATGATGTACAATCGAATCATTCTGAGTTAGAATGCTTCAATGAAGCGTGCAAAGATGTTTTTCGTAAAATTTTCCCCAAGTATTGCTTCTTTTTCCGACGTTTGACCAGTCTTTACTTGGTAGTTATCAATGGATGTGAATCTTCTTTTCACCGTCACCCTCACACATATATTCAGCCACTCTTTCGATAGATATCTGTTTTACCTTCATTCTTTCGTGCTGAACTTTTCTTGTGCTCATCGTTCACCAATCCCTATATTCTATTGTTAAAAAAATTTATATAGGAAATGATTGTTTGCGTATATTTTTAATTGAACTTTTAAGTTTTAGTATCTGTTGATACAGTGGAATGATTCTCAACGATAAGAGAACTAGGGATAATCGAATATGACTTTCGAGAATTTTTCTACCAATGGGCAAAAAATCCGATTATCATCTATTAATTAGATAATTATTAAAAATCAAAACAATAGCAGATGGTGAGAAATTTAGGAACAAGTATTCAAGTTTTTTCTCCTTTAAACTTGCGTAACAATATCAATGACATTAACTGTGAATATATTACGATATGTTTATTCGTATTACCGCATAATACAGCGGTCAAATAAACTTTTCCGAAGTAATGAATTTCTATATTTGAGTGAAAGAAAAATTTCTTTTTCTCTTTCGAACAATTGTAAAAACATAAAAATACTTGTATTCTGAGAGTAGAATCTATTTTGGTTATTTCTCGAAATCTAATTATATTAAAAGCTTACTTTTCTGGAGTGAAATCAGATTCATCAGCTACACTCATTGTTGGCGTTTTCCGGTCGAATCGTGTTGGTGTTCGAGATTTATTTGATGAAATTTTAGCATCAAACTGAAATATGAAACTTTTGTACAATTTCTTTTAAAATATCAGAGTTTCATTCTTTACAGATTTTCTTTGTTCACGAGGAGCATGCTGCTGTTTTGGTATGTCACGTTTTAACGGGTCGATTGGTTCACTTGTCCTTTTTACTCGATCCAATGGAAGATTATTATTTGGTGTCTAGAAAGAATTTTTTTTCTATAGAAAATCTATATCAATTATTTACTTTTTCAACTTGACCATCCATTCGATTGAATGCATCAAACATGTCACGATACTTTTTAACTCGTCGAGTCTGATCATTTTCTTGTGGAAGATATCGTTTGACAATGGATCCATGAATCTATTTTACATGAAAATGAAATATCAAATAAAATTCTTTTGTTTTCTTCTTCGTACCTTGTATAAATTGAGTAAAATTTTTATAGCCAATTCTCGTACTTCACCAGCTAAAATAAGATGAATAAGGAAAAAAAATTAAGGTTTGCCAGTGATAGATTCACATCGCAGATTAGCCTAGATAGTTCAATGAAGTCGGAGTTGATCGTTTTTTTACAACGATCTAAGCGACATTTTATATTCTAGGAAGATTTTATATGAGAGTTATTTGTGTTTTCTAATCTAATATCAACGAAATTTAATACACATTTGCCATTAAGTCGCTAATATTTGCAGGCTAAGATTCATGAAATAGACCAAAGAATTTTTCCGTTCAAAATATCTCCACAGATTTTCAACTATTTCAAAAATAAAGTTTATTTACTCTCGAATAAATGTTCAGTTTACTAAAAAAGAAACCTTCGTCAACAGTATTTTTCATGATTCTTCTTGTAGAAATTTATTCAATTCGACATGCTCACTCATAGGAATGAGTCTAAGTTGTATGAACAAGAAATGGAGTTTTAACTCTTTGAATCCTTCGTCCTGATTCAAAGAAATAGATCGAACAAAAATTTTCTCAAGGAAATTTTATTTCGCGTTCGAATCTATAATAGATCTGCAATTAAGTAAAGTCTTAAAAACAATATGCTTGTAGAAAACTGCTAAAATTCAACGTACCATTATGTTCTACTGCTTGCGCACAAAATTTACTAACATTATCAACATTTAAACCATTATCACCTTTTTTAACATCCAAAATTTTCATTAATTCTTCAATAAGTTCACATCGACTAATTGCTAATCTTGGTGCACAGGTTTTATTAAATGGGTAAACACAATAATGCGGTATAAGATGTAACGGTTTTAACTCTGGATATGATGCTGATTCAATAATAGCTTCTTGTGCTCGTAGTCTTAAACGAGCATTTGAATCTCCTGTACGTTGTAAGAGAACAGGTAGAACACGTTCTAAACTTGCAACAATATCTTGTTTTTGTATTGCATGTCGTCGAACGTAATCATTCATTAATAAGTGAAAAAGTTTGAGAGAATGCGAAAAAGTTGCAAATACATCAAAACGAAACATTCGTGCGACAACAAAACTACCAGCACGTAAATAGGCACGAGCATCTTCAGGATCGCCAGAAAACTTCTCTAATATTTGGTAAATTTCACCCAAAGCTTCTTCACGTTGTAGATGATTTCGATGATAAAGTTTACCAATCTTACAAAAGAAAAATCAATTTTATAGGTAATTATCTAAGGTGCTCATAAAAAAAAGTGTTGAGAAAGCTCGAAGCTTTCATTTTCTAATAGAAAAAAGTATTACTTTGTACTTCTCAGATATTAATCATAAAATTTTAAGCAGATCAGTTGTTACGATTTACGACTGAGATATCGAATAGTTTAATAAATATGAGGATGTAAATGGTTATCAAAGAGAGTCAAAATATTTTCAGCTATATTACTTTATTGAATAAATCTTACCAAGTTTTTATCAAATACAATCATCATTTGATTTGCTTCAATCATTTCAGCTTGATTCAATTCAGCTGTTGCATCATCGTTACTTGTTGCAGCAGTTGTTATTCCTGATAAACTTTCGGTTTCATCACTAGTCTTTCGGCTAGTATCATTATTAGATACGGATGCTGCTTGTGGTGGTCCAGCGTCTGCACGAGTTCGATTACGTAGCGTCGGGATAACTTTATCTTCATATGGAGTTGATGGTTTTTGATATTCTGGCGAAGTAGAAACATTCCCGTTAGCAGGAACGCCCGTTCTTGGCGTGGCATTTCCAATGGGTGGCAATGGTGATGTTGTTATTTCAAGTGGAGCTGTTGATGGTGCACCATATGACATAGTCGATTCAGATAAGCGACGAGTTTTAACTGGATTCAGTGTACGTGCTAAATAAAACTATCAATAATGTTGTTTTTATGATTAGAATAAATAATTACCATGATTTTGTTGTTTTGCTGGACGAGCAGGAGGCTAAAATGCAGAATAGAAATTGATTAGTAAAGACAAATTTTGTATTTTGAAATGTGAATTAAACAAATATCATGCAAACATGTGTTGATTAAAGATAATATAAACTATCAACAATATTCAATGTAAACAAACCAATACAAAATACAAAACTATCAAATTACCAGATTAATTATTTCTACCTCTTGATCATTATCATCATGTCGTTGTTCATTATAATCAATTTCCTGTAAACGCTTTAAAAATTCGGTGCCTTCACCACCCTCCTATGAGACATATATACAGACAGTTTTAGTTTGGTTTTATGCCAAAAAGCAAGAACAACGATGAAAATTATATTTTCATTCTATTCAACTTACAATAACAATATCAAGTAAATTGAGTGCTTGCAGTTGTTTATATGTTTCATCACGATAAAGTTCGATTTTCTTTTTTTTAGACTGTGCCGTATCGTAGTCTTCGTTCTAAAAACCAAATTATCGGAAGATAGTTTATAAGATTATGCATGATTTCATTTGAGCTATTATCTTCTATTTCGCTTTGAAAAATTATTTTCCGGTCTCGTCTTGAAAAGAATTCCTGTACACATTAAATAGTTTCATTAATAATTGCTACAAGCTAAATTCACTTGGAGTAACAATGTGCCGGATGTTATAGAAGATCCTGCTGCCACAATGAATTGATTATTTGAAGAAGAAAAAACAGGAATTTCCATGAACACATGTAGTTCAAGTTTTTTTTTAATAGAAAATCTTCAAAGATTAAAGTCTATATGAGTCTCTTTCTAAGTATTTTTAGTTCAGGTCAAGAAAATAGAAAACGTGAGCTTCTTTACGTGTATTCACACCATTGCGTGTTAAATGATATTAATTGACTGAAGAAATATGATCATAAACATTATTGATAGATCTCAAATTTCGAAAACAAAAAATTGACCTTTTCCTATGTATATCGTATTTCCTGATTGAATTCATCAATATCTCTTGCGTTCTATGATATTTTAGCTTGCGATAGTAATCGAAGAAAGTGTTAGAATATATTATGAAAACATACTTCAATAGCTTGTCGCTTTTCGACCTCATATCGAGCAAGTCGTTCGCCGATCTTAATAAAACAATGTTTAGAACTATTTATTAGCGAGCAAATCAGCATATACATTAATCAGTTCTTGTATTGCTTGTTTAAATTTTCGAGCTTGATCAAAATTTTCATCTAATTATACATAATAATCAATAGAAAAAATTATGGAAGTGAGTTTTGTTTTTACCATGAACATGCTGTTGCTTTTTTCTTTCTAAATTTTTAATAATCGCAGCTATTTCAGGATCTTGATACATTGCAAATGCTAGATCATCAACTATGGATATTTGATCCGATCTAGAACAAAATCAGTTTTTTCTTTGAAAATCAATTTACTTCTCATTTTATTTTTACCGGTTAGAATTCGGATCAAATTGGTCGTCATGGTTTTCAAGTGACTAAAATTAGATCGATTTTACAGTTTACATAGGCAAAGCAAATTCAACAGATGTCGCTTATTGTATTGTCTAATTACTAATGCTCGTGCCAAAAACCCCTACCAAATAGATATACAAGTTGAAGAAACTCATTCAATTGAATCAATGATTCAGATCGAGTGCTGTCTGTAAGGACAATCAAACTAGATTTTTACATGCAGTGTTGTTTATTGTCAATCTTTGACCTATAGGCATGATTTCTATACATAGTTGTTCATGTGATTATTAGCTGCCTGAAGTAGCCACCACTTAAGGTGCCTACATGACTTTGCTTTCCAAGAATTCAAATTATTTCTACTCAGAAGAAAGCGAATAGAAAAAAAACTCACACTCAATTAAACTCGCTTTAATTAAATAAACTTCTCTCTTAACTTTTAAAAATAAATTTTGAAATCAAAATACATAGAATTTTGCTTACCTTATCACTGTCAATGCCGAGCAGATTAATTGCAATAATACTAACCTAATATTTCAAAAATTACAAAGCTTTCGTTGTTTTGAAATTATTTTACTGACTTGATTATGTGTATTATATCGATTTGTATAATTTTTATGTATAATTAATTTCAAGAACAAACCATTAGCATCTACACGTATTGATTTCAGTTCACGGGACTTGAAATTTGTTCGGTCATTACTCGATAATTCAATGTAGCTAAACAGAAATACTAGAATAGAAATTAAAGCAAATGAAAATTCGAATTTTTACCCCAAACGAGTATAACGAGCATTTTCATATTTAACATTTTCCTCCGATGGACTATCCCCGATTAGAAATTCAATTTTTGATGCTAAAATATACGTTTATCAAATAGTTATTAAAGATAAAATTTAAAAAATTACCAATTAGATATTGATGTGAAAGTAATTGAACGCGTTTTAAACGCATGTAATTTTCAAATTTAAGAACAAGCTCTTGTGGATATGAACATAGTCGGCTACTTTGCCAACCATTTACATATGGCCCATGATGATGTAATTCAGTCGCCGCATGTTGCTCATCAGCACTTGTTGAATGAACAACTTGAAATTGAATTTTCCGCGTCATTATCTCTAATATTTATTTTTTATTCATATTATTAAATAGATCGTTTATCGTTACGGCATTAATCAAATTCAATTGAATACTTTTGCTTAGTTCTATCCTCTATAGATTCTTCATATGCACGCATAACAGAGGTTGACAAAACATTTTTTATTCGTTCTTTTATGTAATTGCACAATCGACCAATAATACCGTTTTGTCAAAAAGGTGGTTTTCAGACTGAGAATTGCTTTGCAGAAGAAAATTCAAAAAAATGACTGATAATGCATCGGCCTCTAATTTTGATACTTACATTGGGGATTTACATGAAAATCTCGATCGGCTTCGTGATATGTCAGATGTTGATGAACAATCATCAGCGATCGTTGCTGATCTTGCACAAGCTTATTCTGAACATCCATCACCGATGCAAACAGGTGATCGATATAAATGAAAATCGAATACAACAAAATAATCTAATATTAAGTTCTTTTTCAATTTTAAGCTATGTGTTTATCATCTTTGTTTTGTGGTCAAAAAAATATTCTCACATTTCTTCGACGTTCTTGTTCAAAAACTGAAGTAAAAAAAAGTAATTTCAGTAGAATGATAGGCAATTAAATTTTAATTTTTTAGTTGAAAAAAACTAAAGTTGAAATTTTACAATTTCTTAAATTTTTCGTTGAAACGGCTGCTACGAAAATTCTACCACATGCTGTGGAACTTAAAACAGTTCTTCTAACAATTTTTAATGTCGATACTGCATCGGACGTTAGAGCAGCTATATTTCCGGTTTTATCGCAAGTAAATATTCAATGATGACTTGTGTTTCTATACACTACTCGTGCACTTGATTTAGTTAATGGAATTAAGTGCTAGCTGTCCTGATATGCAGAATGAAGTCGATAAATTGGCTACGACTTTTCTAGATCAAATCGGTCTGTCAAGTTCGAAAGCAACAGCAACAAGTGAAATGATTCTTTGATAGCAGAAGAAAAACTCGACGTTTCTGTTTTTTTCATATTTAGTCAAAGGACTTTGCTTGGCATGCCTTGGTTTATTATGTAAATTTTTTCCAGAACACATGAGAAAATATGCGGATCCACTTTTACTTAGTCAATATTTGAAATATTTACATGAACAAGTGAGTTGATCAAATACAGAAAAGGGAAATGAAATAAGCCATTCGCTTAGTATTTCATTGAACGAAAAAACAGAAAATAGGAACTCCAGATGAAAATCATAATCAACAAAAAATATTTCCGTCTCATTTGTTTTTAAATTTTAGTTAGTCAAAGATGTAAAATTTGAAATGTTAATTGCCGCAGGTGCTATAGAAGGTCTTATTAATTATCTCGTTAATTTTACTCCATCATCAACACCTGGTAAAATTTATTAAAACTTTTCACAGCATCGAATTTGAATCTTGATATAGTGACGACACCGGCACCTATGATTCGGGGTAAAACTAAAGAAGAAGATAAGCGTTTGAACGAAGAACGAATTCGATGTGAATCAGATTTAAAACGAGTTTATATCTATGGGGCACGTGCGATACAAACACAAGATCAAACTAATTTAAATCGATATGCATTAGTTAAAGGTAAGACATAACCTACTGGCGAATTAAACGAAAAGAAATAATAATTTTATACTTCAGCTGGTCTTGAACTGTTTGCTCAACATTCAACATTGTTCACAGAATATCTTTATGATGATTATCCTGAAATACTTCGATGTATTCGAGCATGGAATGTCCATGATAATTATGACGTTAAAAAAATAGCTCAACGTTCCTATGACAATTTTTTACTTGGAGTAAAAATTGAAATAGAGCAGTTTCGATTTCTTATATCATCATTATTTCTAGGTTGCTAATGCATTAAAAGAAACAAATGTTAAAACACCAGAGGAACGTTGTCGTGCTGTACAAGTGTTTCAATATTTTATTAAAGAATTTCGTGATAAAATAGATACACCCGAATTAGAAATTCGAGACTTAGCCATGGGAATTCGTGGTTATGGAATTTTCGCTAATGTAAATATTTTTATCTACTCTACCTAGAAATAACTTTCCCAGATGCTAGTTTTGGCAGAAAAATATAGTTCGTTTTTACTGATACATAAAACCGCTGAATGAAATTTCGTTATTTTGAATTTAAATGTAAAACTTGAACTATAGTTTTGTATTTTCTAGGCTTGTAAACTCTATGGTACAGAAGAAGATATAAAATTTATGTTTGTTGGCCTTATTCAACGCTGTGAACAAATCGCTATGTCAACAGTAACATTATCACAAGCAGCGGATATTTTTGATGAACGTTTCTATGGATTGCCTAATCTAATCGATGCTCTTTCAGCTATTATTATTGAAATGACAAACGTAAGAATGTGCCGCAACACAGCAGAATTTTATTATGAAATTGATTGATTTAGATTGGCGAAGAATTTCTCGGTCCACTCGAACGTTTAACTGTGATGACAATTGATTATTATCCTCGTTATCAGCCTAAACCTCAAGCCACAACATGTTCATCTGTAATTAAAATGATTTTAGCTTTACAAACAAAACCAAATTCATACAAACCATTTCTATCACGAATAGGTATCTTTACTTATATCTTAAATTGGCTTACCTCACATCTTAAATCTATTTTGAAGTAACTCAAGCGCTTATTCGTTGCTGTTCTCATCCATTAAAATCAGCTGTCGAAGAAGAATTAGAAAATTATGAACCAAATGTATCCGAAGATAAACTAAAATCTCTTCTATCAATCGGAAAAACAATCACCTATGAAAATTATCTTCCACTATGGAAATCACTTTTAAGTGTGATTTCACTCAAAGTAATTTAATTCAATAATTATTTCATTTTCTTGGATTCGTTTTCTTGTTTTTCATTCAAGGAATTTGATACAAGTGCATATCCAATATTCGAACGACAAAACATGCTTGTTTCGTTGTATGACGAAATCATAGAATCAATTTTACATATTATCGATCGACTTGATTTGAGTGTTGAAAAAGAAAAGCAAGATGTAGTGATACTGTAGAATTTTTTTTCGTTGTGACAATGGTTAGAATTTAGGGTGAAAATCATGATGAAACTACCACAACGGATCCAGTTTTTGGCATGCGACCTGTGAAACCCATCGATTTTCAAATATTCTATAATCTCGTCGATTTTTGTCAGTAAGTCTTATTACTTTTGCAGAATATTAAACTTATGAGTGCATGAGAAATAAATAATTCAACTGTTATTTTTTTCTTAAAGGGATTTATTACCCGAACAATCACCGGAACTGTTTCTAAAATGGATATTTCGATTTTTATACGACATCATCGCAACATCAACAAAGTTTGTCTATAGGTCTTAATTAATCAATTTTAATCTAAAGAATATTTTAATTTAGATATCCATTAGTTAGCGGTGTATATCGATTTGCTACGTTCGTTATGAATATCTGTTTGAAACTTGATTATTTCAAAGTAATTTTAAAATCTTCTTTTTTATGATAAATTTTTTATTTGTTCGATTTTTCTTAGTCAAATCGTTCCAGAATGGGTGCTGAAATTGAAATGATGGAAATTGATATAAACGAAAATGAACAAATTCAAGCTGCTTGTGGACTCGTTCGACGATTTGCTCATGAAGTACTTTCTCGTCAAAAACAATATCGCGATGATTTACTTGTATCGTGTTTACAATTTATTATTTCATTACCATCGGAATGTATCGATTATGATTTTGCTGATTATGTGCCAGCTATACAAGTAAAAATTACAATTAAAAAACGAAATCCTCCAAATGATTCTATTTCAGATTGCTTTAAGTATTGGTTTAACTTATTTACCGTTAGCTGAACAGACAATCAATAGTCTTGAACGATGGTCACAATCAACATCCTTGAATTTACCGAGTTTCTATAGCCAAATCTTACCTTATCTTGATGATTTTCTTCGTTTATCCTATGATCAAGGTAAAGAAAACGACAAGTCATGCTTACAATATTGTTCTGATAAGCATGCATAATTTTAGGTGATGATGTGAATGTTCGAGCTGTTGTATCGTCGTTACAAGAAAAAACACGTCTAAGTTCCAAAGGCAAACGTGTTTTACCAACACGAATGCTGAAAAAAACAAAACAGATAAAACACGTATGTTACTATTCTGAAGAGCAGATATTGAAATATCGTAACTTAGAACGATAGAATTACGAAGGATGTAAAACTGTTTTCACCGGGAAATCATACTGACACGAGGAATTTTACACTCATCTTTCGATAAATATCTAAAGAAAGTTATTTTCGTTTTAGCTCTTTGAAGATAGTGATATTCGTCGTGTACAATTTCGTATTTTGAAATATCTTGGTTCATTAGGCAATCGTGTAAATCATTATCTCATCGATGATACTTCAAATCATTTAATTAAAGACGCTGTCGCGTGGGATAATGAAAATCATTTGACATTTAACGTACCATTTGATGATATAAAACCAACGATTCATCTTGGTAAAAAGCAATACAACTTTTCGCAAGCCTCTTGCATAAGTTTTCTTACATTTAATTTAGATATTTTTCTGCCTCGTCTGGTCGATTTAGCATTGCACAGTTCCGATCGTCAAACAAAAATTACTGCATGTGAATTGCTTCAATCAATAATGCTCTATATGATAGGAAAAAGTGCAAATAATCGAAGCACTGCAGCAGTTAGTTAATCAGCAAACGAAAGCAAAAAAGGCGAATATCTACTCTTCTATTTAGGCTTCCTATGATAAATTGTATGAACATTTATTTCCTGTTGTACTCGAACTCTCCTGTGATTCAGATACAGTAATAGAATTTTCTGAATTCAAATTATCGAAAAATATTTCTCTCGAAAAATTTAGTTTACAAAAACATTATTCACTACATTTATGATTCAAATAATACATTGGTTTACTAAAAATCAAAACTATGAAAGTCCTGAAACAATGTCTCTGCTCGACACATTTATGGTTTCGAAATTTTCGCCTTTGAATTTTCCGATGAAAACGAATGTTGAATTTTTTTTTCTTATAGAATGGTATGATATCTGGCCGGAATGCGTCCATACGTGATTTTAGTGGTGTATGTCTAAAAGAATTTCTTAAATGGACGGTTAAACATGCCGGTGGATATGATAAATCAGTTTATTTAAAAAATGCTACATCGATTCTTAAACGAATTTTGAGTTTTGCACTGCATCCAAACAGTTTCAAAAGACTTGGATCGACATTAGCCTGGAATTCAATTTATATGCTTTTTCGGTATAAAAAAAATAATTCGTTGATCGCTTTGTATTTAAATATAAAATGATATTATAGAGAATCGGAAACATTAGTGGATGTCTATACTCTTCAATTGCTTTTTGTATTTGTTGAAAGTCTAGCCATCGCTCAGGAAGACGATCCATCGTTAGGTGAGTTTTGCAATAGATTTTGCTTTTGTAAACTGTGAGTTTTTGTTAGGTACTCAACAACAAGCCATAGGAGCTTTATCGCATATTGAAAGAATAATAAAAGAAAAATCACAATTATTCATTAAAGAAACGCCAAAACGGCATCGACCACCGTAGGCATTTTGTTAGAGAATTAGATTTTAACTTGACGTTCTCTCTTAGATCGTGGACTGAAGCCTCACTCGATGTTACAGTTCGATGGTTGCTTCGACAATGTGGACGAATTGAAACAGAATCTCGGCGGAAATGTATTGAACTTGTTTGTACATTTATTCCACTACTACCGGGTATGATAAAGAAAACAAATTTTCATTAAAAATATGCGTTTCTTTTAAACAACAAAAAAGGTATCCGATCAATACGAGAATATTTTGACTTGAAAATTAAATCAGACGGAAATATTTATTTCATTGAAAGGTAAGAAAAGATCTTGTCGATCATTGCATTTCATTTAGTCGATTAACTTTTAGATTCGAAGGTACAGCTAGTAAAGAAAAGAAAACGAGATTCAAAGCCAATCTGGCCAATCAAGCATGTCTAACTGATATGAATGAACAATTTTCTCTTCCGATGATCTATCAATGGCTTGATACAGTTATTGCCTCATTGGATTGTTATACATGGGTATTTTCACAAGGTTTTCTCAATCCTCTTCTATTTCAAGGTGACTGAATTATCACAAATATAGAAACTAGAACCTATTTTATTATTTTAGAGAATAATAAACGAAGTCGTTTGATTGAATCATTGTCATATTTTATTTCGAAAATATCGATGAATACACTTCACGATATTGTTTCTTATTTTCCATCGTCGAATCAATCCAATGTATTTACACCGAATGATGTTCATCAATTCGATACGTAAGCGATATTCGTATTCATTCGTTTTTTTAAAATTTGCGTTGTCTTTATCATATATTCAGTGCGAAATGTACTGTTATAGTTCGTCTACTTAATTTTATAACAGCGATTTGGACAAAATATCCGCAAGATACAAAACGTGCAATCGAAAGTTCATTCTATAGTAACGATTTAACAAAGTTAATTCTAACTTGTGTATTTAATCCAACACAAATCGGATTTGATATTAATAATGACGAAATCAATAAGAAACTACCAGAACGAGTTAGTCGTCAATTTTTATTAGATACTTAATTCAGATTTTCAATTATTTTAGATTCTTAGCTTACTCAAATCAATGACAACTCATTTACCCGAACAATTGCTACAACCATTACGTATCAATGCAGTTGAAATGACGAAATCCGATGGGTAAATAAAGTTTAGCATTGCTTAAGATCAAGTGTATAGTCAAGTCAAGATAAAGATTATGATAAGTTGCGAATCTCACACAAATTAATAGAAAATTCTTGTCTCATTGATGTTTATTGAAATTCAAATCGTTTCCATTTTTCTTTTAAAGGATGTACAACTTGAAAAATGAACTTGAGATGAATCCTGTTCGTTGGCCGCTTATATTTACCATCACACGTGGCCTTCGTCTCTTGTATGATGTTCGATTGTTAACTAAACCCAGTCAACCCGAACAATATGCTAAAGAACTTTGGACCGCAATGTTAGCGGTATTGATTTCATGTCAAATTATTCATTCAACGAAATAAAACTTAATTTTTCTATTTTCAGAAAATGATCACAAACGCCGAAGATTTTGATAGAGCCAACATTGTTTTAACAATTGATAATCAACGTGGTTTACAAGCTCTATTTGATTATATTATTTATTTAGGCATCAAGGTAATAAAATTCTGTTGCGCAGGTTGTAACAGGCATTCTTGAAATAAGCTAATATCAGACTATTTCCGTATTATGATCGACTTCAGCTATATCGTATTTTAATCCTCAATAGAACCGACTAACACTTTACTATTTTTTTTTACTATTTTAGCCCAATGAAGTGTTGCCAAACTTTTTTCGATCGAATCGTATTCATAGTGATTCTGGTATGGCAACTGTGGGAACCTATTTATTAACATTATTTAAACATCAGATAACAAGTTGGCTTGGTACAACTCCTCACTTTATAATAAATAATATAGGCGAAATCAAAACTGTTGATGAATGTCGTTTAATTGTTTCGTTTCTAACCACTGTTCTTGATCTATGCAGTCGAGACAAAGATATTCGTCAACAATATGGTCGCCAATTTGTCGATGGTATTTATACGTGTTGGCCATTGTTTGTTTTACTCTACCGTTCGACAAATATTGATGATAAATTATTAATTCTTACTCTATTAACAAAGACTTTTATTATCGATAGTCGTTTATTGATTGCACATGAACAATTCGGTCACGTGTCACAAATGTATTTATCATTATTAATCGATAAACAATTAAATTTAACATTTAAAACACGTTTGCTTGATCTCTTACCGTTTTTTGCATCGCTTGATACCGATGAAGATCTAACGGAAGATCGACGTAAGAAATGGTCCGATGATCTTTGTCGTACTTTACATACGTTTACAGCTGATTGTTTTCCATTGAAAAGTACCGAATTTCGTAAAGGTACACAAGAGTATCATGATTATCAAGGTGCAATAAGAAAAATTTTATCTGCACTTGAACTATCATCATCATTTATATTATTTGAATTATTGATTTGGATGTTATCATGTGAACAAAATCATGTATTTGAAGATGAAATTCTATCGTCAATAAATCGTTTTATAATTAAATTAAATGATCATAATAAACAGATGAACTTACTTGATTACATCTATTCAATATTATTTGGTCAAAATCCATTGTTTCGTCTTGAACATCGTTTAAATGCATTAGAAAAGTTTATATTAAAAATGTTAACATCAGTTAAAAAAAATACACTAATTGAATTTTATAAAAAATATATATCATTATTTGCTATTGAACAACTTGATATTAAAATTGATTTAACATCATCAACAATAACATCAGTTTTAATTAATAAAATTGCTACTTACCGTTTTATTGATTATATGTATACGATATTAAACAAGGATGATGTGTTCGGAGTTAATTCGCCGATTGCAAAAGTTTTCTATGAAAAAGTTAAACAACAAGAAGAAGCAAGAAAAACATTAAATATTGAAATGCCAATCACGGCCATTAAACTTGCTGCGACCTTGGATGGAAAAGAATTAACAAAGTATGTGATAGCAAGAGCTCGCGGACAATTTATTGATGGAAAAATGATTAAATCCATGGAAATGATGTTAATCAATGTGCCGGCAATGGAAAAAGAAACGAAAATGAATGCAATACGATCTCTAGCAATGAGTTCATTCAATTGTCTTATTTCAGTATTGATTTGTACACAAACAGAAGCTAAACTTTACAAAGCTTTTATTTTTGATGCGAATGCGTCCAAGGTAATTCTATGACATAGAGATTGACTTTTCCTTGTGAGGGTAGCCAAAAAATAGTGACACCTTTGATACAACACTGTAACCATGCATTCATGTCTAAAAAAATAGCAGCACAATCAGATTAAAATCTTAAACCTTTCAACTGGCTATTACAATAATTTCTTTATTCATCTTTTAGGATGAATATATCTTTGAAAATATAATCGATCCCGATCATAAATATACATTTCCTCTTGAACTCGAACGTTATTATAAAAAAGACAATCGTACATTGTTGAATATACTCTGTAAAAAAATTCGTACATCATCAAATTCTGATAGTCAACAACGTTCATCGACTACACCACGTTATTTACCATCGCAATATTTATTTGGTAGTAGTCTAACTGATGAATTAGCTGTTTTCGATTTTACTTCAGCAGCTGTTACACAACAACAAAGTGATTTAAATAAAAGTCAATCGAATTCTCTTGCGGAAAGTTCCATGGAAATCGCTCTTCATAAAAAAAACGATGATCGACCTGCATTAATCGAAGGTACAGATACTGATTTCGGAGCTGACTTTCTCGAACTGGAAATGGACGAACTCAACCTACATCCATGTATGGTACCGATGGTATGCTTACTTAAACATATGGAAACAAACGGTATCACACCTGTTCAATCTGATATGCCTCCTTGGATGATTTGTTTATATAAAAAATTCAGTGACGCAAGCATACCATTCAATATAAGGCTGTTTATCATGCGTCTTATAACACATACACATACAGTATTTAAACCTTATGCACGTTATTGGTTAACGCCAATCATTCAAATGTGTAATCAAGTGTTTGAAAAATCTTCCGAAGGTTTAAATACATTTCTAATCGATACCATTGTTATATTATTATCATGGAATTCCGTAGCCATACCAAGTGAACTTGACACAATGTCGGTACAACGTCTTTTAGAATATTTATTTCTTAATTGTACACATAAAAATTCTCTTGTTATGAAATCAAATTTAGATTTAATTAAAAAATTAATTGAATCCTGGCATCAACGTATTCACACGCCAACATTAATTGTTTACAAATTAATATCGGATCAAGATATTAAATCTAAACAAAATGCAATAGGTTTATCATTAATCGGAATTCTATTAGCAAATCAAATATTGCCTTATAATGAAGTAAATGATTTAACTGAAGATAAATTTAATGAAACATTATTAAAAAATATGAAAAATTCCTTTCGAAATATTTATGCAGCAGCGGCGGAAGTGGTTGGAATGTTATTAAATGTTAAAAAATTGAAAGGACAATCAAATCAACGTTTATTAGAACAATTAAGTTTTATATTAAAATGGCATAGTGGTCAAGGTTTACAAGATACATATGTGACATGTATTTATTCATTACAAAAACACTACCCGGAAATTGTTGATAAAACGTAGGAGATTTTATTTGAAAAACTATGAAAAGAAGTTTTCGTTTATTTTAGTGTTATGAATAAATTAATGTTCGGTTTGAAAAAATTATATGGAGATTTTAAAATGGAATGTTTAGAAGCACTGGTGGCTAATATCACGGAATTCGAATCGGCATATTTGGAATTGAAAGCAGCTGGAATACTTGATATTCTTATTCATAAGTAAATAGAGCATTTTTCTATTACGGAATAAACACTTATTGAGTTATCTTGGATTTCATAGTTGATATGATCTACATAAAAAAATAGTTGCATCACAAGAAAATCTTTTTAATGTCATATGCCAGTTCTTAGACATATAAAATTTACTTAATTGTCACTAAATTAGTAGAGACCATCAACTTTAAGGCAGTATTTACAGAACTCCGTTTTTATTCGTGTTATTTTTCTCTATATTTCATTTTTTAGAGATTTCAGTATTCGTTGTGTTGCATTACGTCTTCTACACAAACTTTTACCCCAACTAACTCACGAACAATTATTTGAAATAGTTCAAGTTTTATCGGTTGATGGTCCCAACGAATGTCAATATTGGACACTTGAAATTTCTAAATGGATGTACGATTATATAACACAACAAATAACAAGTGAAAAAAGCATTTCATCAAAACCTATATCGGAACCATTTTATCATCATGTACGCGAACAGTTACTTCAATTTCTCTCGAGTAAAAATGAATATATACGTGTTAATTGTCGTAACTTTTGGTGTGATCCAAAACGACTGAGTATATCATCACATCATCGTCTTATTGCCATGGTTGATCAGCTATATTCAATAAAAACTGAAAATGAATATTTAAATTATTGTACAAATTTTCTTCTTGAACGTACATCACATAATCCTGATTATAATCGTTTTATATTCGAAAATCCACTTGATAAATGTACATTTCAAGAATTCCCATTAGTATGTAATTGGCGACAACATCATCATACGTATATGACGCCATTATTTACATTGCAATCTCAATCTACAAATGATCCAATCAATACAAATATAATGACAGTAGATCCAGTTCATTATATGCAAACATTAACAGATAATAATAATCGAATGGATCAACAAAATAATGCAGCAGCAGGAATGATTTTACAAACACAGGAAATATCGAATCGACAACAATTCATGCCAACACAAATGTTAGACAAGAATACAAATTATAATTGGCTTAAACAAACGAATACATTTGATACGTCAAATACTTATGTTTTGCCCACATTATCGACTCAAGTTAAAACAACATCATTAATAGTTAATGTTGAAAATGCAAATAAAAAATCGAAAATAAATCCATCGGATAAGAACGATACGAATGACGATGATATATTTCGACTTAAACGACGATTTCTTAAAGATACTGGCAAATTACATGGCTATTTTGCACGTAAACAAACAGAGAAAAATCAAAAAGAAAAGCAATTTCTCAACGAAATTAAACTCAAACAAGAAAATCAAGTTGAAAAATATCGTATCTATCGTATTGGTGAATTGCCCGACATTCAAATTCGTGTCAGTGATATTATTATTCCTTTACAAGCACTGGCTCAATACGATAATCATATTGCTCGGCTGCTCTATTCGAATTTATTTACATCCATATTAACTTCTCTCGAAGATAAACTTTCTAGTGGTGAATATACCGAACTGATAGAAACGATTCAACATCGTTTTAATGCTATGTTGTCTCAATCGGAAATATTCTATCCATCATTTGTCATGTCCTTACTTGATATCACATTGTCGAAACCTAAACATCTAAAAATTTCCTCGCAATATGTCAGTGCAGCAGCGATAGCCAGTCATTTGGAGCCCATGGGCATATTAACATTAGAATGTTTTATTCGTTTGAATCAAGCAAATGAACCGGATGATATAACACATGAATCAGTAAAAAAGAAATTCAAGTCCGATCCTGATTCAAATAGTCAATCATATAAACATGTTGATTATTGGCTTGAATTAGCTAAATGTTATCGTTCGATCACAAATTATGATGATGTACGTGGTATTTTTTGTCAAATTTCTTCACTAAAATCATTAACATTAAAAGCTATCGAAGAAGAAAGTCACTCTGATTTTCTGTCTGCTTTAAACAGTTACGTCACAGCATTAGAAGAGTATCCTTTAACAGACGATGCAGTAAACGACCAAATACTAGAATTAGAACACGAATTTTGGACACAATCAATGCTTAATTGTTGTAATCAACTAAATAATTGGTCAATTATGTCTAAACATATATTTATTGCTAATACAACATTTGATACACTCTGGTCAAATGCATATCAATTAAATTATTTGATGCCGTACGCAATACGTTCGAAACTTAAATTACTTATATCAGGTACAGAACAAGAACAATTAGAACAAGAAGGTCTTTGTCAATTCTTTAACAATCTATCATCAACTACAAATGCTACACCGGCAACAACGACATCCGATACAGAAACAACATTTGTAAAACGTTCTTATATCGAAAAACAATATCCATTTGAATTGGCGACCTATTTTCTTTATCAAAAAGATTTCGATCGTAAGCAAAGGAATTTTAATCCGCAGAGGATTTTGTTTTGCTGTTAATGAACTGTATGTCAGAAATATTGTTTTTCAGGTTCAAAATATTATATTCACTATGCCAAAGAACAATTTTTACTGCGTTGGTCTCAATTAAGTCGTTTAAGTGAATATGGCCGTAAAACTACGATACAATTAATTCAACCCTATCATGAACTTGATCAATTTCTTGTTTTCATCGAACATAATCTACCTCTTCTTAAAAGCCTCGAAAATCGCTATTTAACAAATAATAAAAACGATGCAGCAACTCGTGATCTATTTCAAGAACGTATACAAAACGATTTACTTTCACAATGGAAATTGCCTGATGTTATTCGTAGTTCAATTCAAACTTGGGATGATATTGTTACCAATCGAGCTCTATTTTTAGACGTAAGTCACACAATTTAAATATTGTCAATAAAAAAAGAACTTGCTCTTCATTCAATTTTAGATTCTCGATGAATTGGTCGGTGGACCGCGAATGACCTTTACAAGCCGTTTAAAAGCCATTGAATTCGATCCTATACTTATTGATTATAAAGTCCAATCATCGCTCGATGTGGCCTATTGTGCATTGCGTCAACGAAATTTTAAATTAGCTTTATCAAAATTAAATGATACACGTAATCGACTTGATTTATGTCAAAATCCATCGATTAAATCTATTTATTGGAATGAAATCTATTGTGATGTGCATTTAAAGCGTCATCAAATTCAATCATCAGTATCGACTCTATCAAGTTTATTATCAACGCTGGTTGCTAAAGAACTAAAAAAAATGGAAACTAAAATAAGTTCATTACAAATTATTGATGAACAAACAGCATCATTAACTTCAACTTATATACAATTGAATTCACAATTTTGCCGAACAGTCATTGATTTTCTACTTGCACAACCGAAGACTTATTTTGACTATGAAAATGACGATAGAATTTCTTCAGCTAGACATCGACAATTAGAAATGTATTTATACGGTTTAGACGATCATACAACAAATATAGAAACAACAGACGTATTAATCCATGAGTTGTTCAATAAAAGTGTTCAAATATTAAAAAATAATATTGAGAAACAAGAGACCGATTTACAAAATTTAGCGGTAAGCATATAGTCATTGAATACAATATAGAAATTTTGGAATTGTAAAATCTTTTGAATGCCGAATTTCCTTTCTGAATAAAGTCGAAAGCTTGAATCATTTTTTATATTTAGACAAATATTCGTCAGGCAAAAGAAAATGTTCTCAGTCGTGATTACAATGAATTGGCAAGTCTTTGCGATGATTATCTACGTCGATATGAAAATAATGAAGATGAAGATCATCTAATGGATAGATTATTTTCCGGTGATAGTAGTAATAAAATAGCCGAAATTATCGTTAAATCGATTCTCTCATCAATGAAATATGGTTCAAACGAAGGTGTTAAACGGTTTTCACGTTTATTACAAATAATTGAATTATATCCAAATACAATGGAATCAGTCGCCAATCATTTACAAGAAATTCCGTGTTGGATGTTTTTTGATTGTCTATATCAAATAACAGCATACTTAGATAAACCCATAGGGTAAATAATAGAAGAACTTCTTCTAATAATAAGGATTCCTTATATTTCTTTTTGTTAGTCTTAAACTGTATCCATTAATTGATGAAATAGTGAAACTTTATCCGCAATCAATTGTTTATCCATTTAAATTAAGTTATGAAACACTTCAACATTCGACAAAGGATCCAACATTGAAGCGTAATCTTGACATCATTCGTCATAAATTAGATCGTCATACACCGCTTGTCAATGAATTTATTCAAGCATTAAACCAATTGAATCCTCAACAAGAATATGAAAACTGGTGTAAAGAACTATATCAACTGTTAACCAACGATCGCAATACGCGAGATATAAATAAACTGAAAAATCATTATAAAAAATTCAAGGAAATTCTTTTTTCGGATCTTATGGCTCATGATGAAACAAACGAACAAACTGCGATGACAATAACATCACAAGATAGTGTTTTCAATGATGGTAAAGATCAACGTTTACTAAAACCTCGATTAACATCAATTCGTTTTCAATTTAAAAATACCGTCGAAAAAGATTTCGATAATCTTTTTGGTAAACACGGTGAATTGTTTTCTACGGTATCATTAACAGATGTGAAATCGGTATTGACAAATCTTGGCACGAAATTAAAATCTATAGCACAAGATAAAACAAACATAAATGATTATTCAACATGGTTTTCATTGACGTTTCGACAACAACATCGTCTAATAGGAACACCATCATTACGCGAGATAGAAATACCAGGTCAATATACAAGTAAAAAGAAACCATTCGTAGAACATCATATTAAAATAGTTGGTTTCGATGAAAAAATATTGGTACTACAATCATTGCGACTACCGAAACGTTTAACTATACGTGCTCATGATGAAAATGATTATCCATTTTTAGTTAAAGGCGGAGAAGATATACGACAAGACCAACGTATTGAAGCGTTATTTTCAATAATGAATGATCTCTATGCCGATGATCCTAATTGTAATCAATCAAATTCAGCACATATTGCTGTACGAACATATAAAGGTAAACATATGCCTACCGAGTTCGTTTTAGATTTACGAAATAACTGTTTTTTTTTATAGTGATTCCAATGTCATCAAAATTAGGTATGATTGAATGGCTTGATAATACACGTCCATTAAAAGAACTTATTGAATCAAGTTATACACCTGCTGAACAAGCTATTATTGCACAAGGTCAACATCCACGAAAACTTTATCAAGATTATGTTACAAAAGTATTTCAAAATGCTAAGCCAACAGCTAAATCAACTAGTAATACAATTATGTATGCCGAATTATTTCTTAGTTTAACAAAAGCACAAGTCGAAGATGAATTTAATAAAATTCAATCGGTGATACCAAGTGATTTACTTCGACGTGCTTATTATAAAATAGCAAATTCGCACGAAGGATTTTATACATTGCGGCGACAATTTATTACAAGTTATGCTGTTCTATGTACCAGCCATTATATTCTTGGCATTGGTGATCGACATCAATCAAAGTATGTTCAGTGTATAGAATATATTCTGAATATTTATCAATCTATTTAGTTTTCTTATTGATACATCATCAGGACAAGTTATTGGCATTGATTTTGGTTCTGCATTCAATGCTGCAACTATTGTAAGATAAAATTCAAGTCATAAAATAACATTTCTAATTTTAATCGGTTAGCATTTACCTGTTCCTGAACTTATTCCTATTCGTTTAACACGACAACTTATTCAATTAATGTCACCCATTGGTACTGACGGTCTTTTTCGCGCAACAATGATACATACGATGAATGCTTTACGTGAAAATTCAGATTTATTACTTAGTACAATGGATGTTTTTATTAAAGAACCTCTTATGGAATGGATGGTAAATCTTACTTGTTTTTTGTTATTGCGCTTATATAATTTATTATTAGGAGCATGCACTTAAAGCAAGCAAACAAGTTACACAAAGTGGTAGGTTTGAATAAATATGGCAAATACGAAAGAGATAAATATGTGCTTTGTTTTAGAATCTCCAACGGTTCGTTCCGATGATACATATGCTAAAGATCGAATAAAAAGTGCACGGTTAAAACTCAATGGAATTAATCCAGCAGTTATTCTTGGGTATGAATTAAAAATATATGATTTTCTTTGATTTATTTATTTTAATTTTAGTTCTGATCTTAAATTAAATAATTTTCTTCGTCCATCGGCTTTGAAAGACGCACTTCGTCAGATGGAAAAAGTTGTTGGCGGTGATCAAATACATAATAAACGTGCACAAATTCTAATGCAATATGAATCAAATCGTTATCATAAGTTAACAGTCGATGAACAAATTGATTGTATTATTGATCAAGCAACTGATGTTGATATACTTGGTCGATCCTGGGCTGGCTTAGAAACATTTATGTAATTCCATGCAATCCTCTCTATGACATTTTTCTCCCATTTATTCTTAATATTCACACACTTTATTTTGATCGATTAGTTCTTTTTCTCTTGATGCAGATAATTAAATTGAAATTATATTTTTGCTGTTGTTGTGTGTACACGGTGATGATTATTTTTCTCATTGTGTTACTTTAATGAGCTCGTTTCTTTATTTTCCTATGAAGCCAAATAATAAATACGAAGCAAAGAATAAATTTTCGATATATTTGGCAGATCGCTAGTATTTAGAGTGTGGGTATCGGAGTAAACAGAGGATCAGTACCAATATTGACACTCACACCCTTTGTGGTTCCGTAGTGTCGACGTTTTCCCCCCATTACATCAAAGCTACAGTCACATTGTAAGCGATCGCAACGTATATTCAATCAATTCACACATGCTTCTACTTCCTCGCAAGAAGATTTCTGCTTTTAAAATCATCACACGATGTGATTCATTAAACAAATTGTTCTTTCGATTCTTCGTTGATTCTAATGAAATCTTCGAAGCACGAAATAAACTGACACTTGGATGCCGAATGCCATACATGGCGGACTCATTAGGCTTCGGGAGGCTCAAGCCTCCCCTAAAAAATGGAGAAGAAGGCTTCGGGAGGTCCATTTAATTTGAAAAAAGTTGTAGATCTCATCTTTAATGTAGACACGATTGACAAAATTTCGATAGATTGTTCTTTAATACTTAGTCTATTGCTCATGAAGATTAACAAAATGATAAAAAAAACTGCTAAAAAAAGGTAAATACGACGCAGAATTTTGATTGGTGACAACCCATGTCATAAAAATTGCGATTAATTGCCGTTTTGGTTCAATATCGTGATTAATCGGCAAAAGTGACGCGATTTTTATGACATGGGAAGTGTCTCATGAATTTTTAAAATGCATGTTAGGGTGATCAGTAGAAAATGTCTTTTATCTTTGTTTTTGTTTGCTCTACTCTCCTGAAATTTGTTTTAGGATTTTTGTGTTCTTATTGATCATTTTCTGAAAAGTAAATATTACAGTAATATTTTTCATTATTTTACAAGCTTTGAGAAAAGTAGAATCAGAAGTAAATTATCAACAGACCACCTATTAGTACCAGATTTTTTCGTTTTTAATTTCACCTCTCATTATCCTCATCGTCTGAAAAAAATTTTGAGCCTCCCTTAGAGTGAAATCGTTCCGCCGCCGTTTCCGAATGCATTGCAACCGCTTATTCAAAAACGAAAGATGAATCTAAGAAAAGTCTATGTGCTCTATGTACTTAGCGTTTGTGGATGTGGATGGGTGTGTGTGCTAGTATGGGCGTTGATTTCATTTTTGGCTTTCTTACATCCACACTGACGCCCATATTCACCCCCGCACCCACACCCACCCAAACGAACCTTCACTTGGATCGATTTTGATCATAGCATAAGCATATAATATTATGAATAGATATTTTATGTTTTTCCATTTAAAATATGCCTTGTGCATAAAAAACTAAAGACGGATTCTACATTTGATTTTTTTTTTATTTATATGATATTAGCGTTTTTCAACAGTAATGAAACGAGAAAAAACATTTTTCCTTTTCTCATCCGTGCGGTTATTTTTAGAGGTACAAGCCGATAGAAAGATCGACGACGACGATGAAAACTTTTTAACTTTTTTAAAACTTCGGCGGCAACTGTAAAAGACAATCTATTTTAACGTTCACGACGACGGTGGCGGCAGCTCACTCGCGTGGCTTACATCTCGAGTTATTCTGAGTACTGTTCGACACTTTCTGAGAAAAATCAGAAAGATTTCCTTACTGTAATTTTCTTTTTTCCTTTTAGTTCTCATGACACTTCTAGTAAGAGGATTCACTCGTCAAATTATTCTCTTCTCTTTGCTGTTTTAAATCATATATTCTCATAGTTGTGCGTCTCCATGCAGACAATCGAAATCGACTGGCCCGATTTGATTTTTCTGTGTTGTCATTTATTTATGTTCGTAACCAATCTTGATTTCATCGGAGAAAAGAAATGCAGTGTACTGTTCTCCATTCTATTGCATCAATAATTTAACTATTTTCTGACAGAAACAGAGACAGTCAGTTTACTTTACTTCTTTTGTTTATTCAATTAGTCCGATAGTTGCCGGAGATTTTACAGAAGTAACAGGATGAAAAAAACTGCTTTTTTTTCTTTTTTTCATTTGGTTATTCCAAGAATTGCTCGCCATTTTTCTGAGGCAAACCTAAAAGGTGAGTTGCGTTTAATTTTGTCTTTCATCATTGAGTTATCCTGAAAAAGAACGCGTATTTTATAATAAGAAGACTTGAATAAGTTAGTTGCGTGTTCTTTTTTTCTAATAATTATACTCCTATTTCGTTCACTTATTTTGAAAGAAATAGGAAAACGTACTTTCATTTCTGTTTCAGTGTTCATTTATCATACAAATTCTGGGTCATTCCATAAAGGAAATTTAATTAGACTATTAACCTTACTTTGGTTTTCTTCATTAAAGCATTCTAAGAGTTGTCGAATATCATATCGGAATAAATCGAACAGGTTAACTTTGTTGCTCTATTTATTTCAACGATAAGTTCATTGGGTCTTAGGAGAGAAGAAGAATAAATTAGTTCGTTTTCTGGATTTAGATCGAACAGATATTTGAAGAGCGGGGGCGTGGGTGTAGAGTGTGAGTGCTCTTGTGGATCTGTCATATAACATGTGCACACGGACATCTAAACTCACAGCAACACTGACACTCACAGCCCGCACCTGCACCTGCACCCCGTATGAACTGCTTTTGTATTGCTCTTCTGGGAGAAAGGAAATTAACAGAAAATAGAAAAAGATGTTGCATGATGAGGAGGTTGCAAGAACTTTTTGACGGGTGTTTGATATTTGGCTTTTCCTTGTTCTCGCACTCATTCTGGAAAAATATGTTAGGTACGAAATTTGTAGTTCAAACTTCGCTCTGTCCAACAAAAAAATAATCGATTCAAATTCTGCAATATTTTCTAACACACCTTGGTATTTTTGCACAAGACTTTTTCTCACATGTTAATTTCTGAATTAATTAATTTAACAGTAATTTCAATTTAATTGAAAGAACCAGGAAAATAGCACCGTTGGTAATCATGTATATGCTACTTTGCTACTTTTTTTTATTATGCAAAATTAAACCCTCTGGCCATGTCGGTCCGAAAGGGACAATGCAGCTTACAATTAACAGGTTACACAAAGGGAGAAAAACAAGCATAAGCAGAGCAGAGAAAAGCACGGAATGTAATGTATGTTTTATGTGGTCATTCAATGAAACATTTGAAATACGACCTTCCGACGTGCACATACATTCCACCAAGATAATATATGATGTGTCTAACCAGTTTGCTTGTACGGTAAGATTGAAGACAATGAGCTTGTACAATATATTTTTAAGACTGTGTACTTTGTGCGGAGGGAGAAATCGAACCTCGCACACTATTTTCGAGTCAGAGACGCACCCCATTTGGCCAGGGCTCCCGCTACTACTTCGTTACTTCTTGCAAGGCTATTATGCGTGATTGCAGTTACTCATCTTGCACTTGCACCGTCCTACTCTCAAAGAATATATTTCTTCATTTTAGAATTCGGTGCTGATTCCTTTATTAAACCTCCATCAGAAATACTAAACAGTAATATCTTTTCGACGGTAAACCTTAAACAGAACATTAACATGTAAGTGATTCCAGAGTGTGTTTGGTAAAATGATGAGGCACTAAAATATGCTTTTCAGAATCATTATGGTTTGTAATTGCTGTGGTACGGCTGGTAAAAACGCACGAGGCTGCTCGTGCCAAGGTGGCAAGAGCCATATGTGTCGGAATATCATTCTAGAACCACTACCTCAGTTTGACGACATCTGGTCAGTTGGAGCAATTAACGCCGATAGTTCTAATCGAAGAGCCGTAGTTCGCACTTGGCAACAACTTGGAAACAATATGGCAGATTATGTTTCGATTCAGGAAGATGGGTTGCAGAATCCGGCAATATTGTGCATAACGGAATTGTCACCGATTAAAGGAGCTGAATTATTTTTTGAGCGTCTGAATCAGAATAACAATAGACCTCGTTATGACCACATCATCGATAAATTACTTCCCGCAGAGTACATATCTGTGTGCTGGAATGCTGCTTTATGGAAAAAGGTTGACATAACATATGAAACTAATTCTAACACTGATTACATTGTTAGTTCATACGGTCGCTATATGGCAATTTGTCTTCAAACGATGGGAGCAAACCCATTGAAAATGCTTCTTTTTGCAGTGCATCTGCCACACAAGCGTGGACGCGAGCGTGCCAGGGTATTGCTAAAAGCAGCTACTCTTAAATTGGCACAACTCAACAAAACTCAAGCGGTGGCCATAATTGGCGACTTCAACATTGCTTTTGACTCCAGCAAACATCTTTTCTTCCGATTTAGTCTACAATTACGAAGTCACCTTTAAATAAGAGCAGTCGCAACTGATAAAAACGACTAGGGCAGACGAGAGCCTTCCCACGCCTGAAAATATCCACTTTTTGAATCAAATCATGTTAATGAATGCATAGAATTATTCTCAGTCACTAGTCTAACAAATCTCTCGCTCGGATTTTCGAGATTCGACGACATTTCACGCATTTTTTTATAAAACTATTCCCGTTTGATTTTATCCAGACACGCTTGGAAATATGTGGTTGTGAATGTTCGCGTTTGTAGGGATCAGATAAGGGAATTTGTGACATTCATCCTCACCCACGTTCTGATCCACATCCACACAAACACTCACACCCACATCCAAAGTACTATATCTTGCCTTATTGAATTGGAAGTATTACTTACCACTTACCTAGCAAGTGGTAAGTGATAAAAATTATGATGCGGAAATAAATAATTGATAAGTAAACTAATACTTGGTCACTGCTATGTACAATATTTTTCAATTATAAAAACAATTACTGTTACTTTGATAAGTGGAATTGACAGTAATCGGAAGGTTAACACCTGTTACTCATACCCACTCATCCCATACTCACTCTAGCCACGCTTGCATACCGGACCAAAATCATACCAAACCCGATAACATATCTAACCGCACGCACTCATGCAGCACCCCACAGACAATTATAAATCTACCCACACTCATCCATTTCTACACTTACAGTGATGAATTCATGTTTTTATACCTTATACGTGTGGTCTAAGAATAAGTTAAGTAATATCTGAATTCCTTTTTTCCTAGTTTCACCGCATTATTTTTCAACAGACCGACAACCCAGAATGGTCGTTCTATTGATAATGTCTTGGTGAATGACTATTTGGCGGACCGTGTGAGAAACTACCGGCCCCATATTCATAATGACTGTCAACTATTCTCACATCATCCGATTTGTATGCATAGACCATAGTGATTTATCAGACACTGCACTTTCGATTTTCATACAGAAAAACGTAGTTTTACAAAAATAGATTATTAAGGACAATAAACAAGTGTCATTCTTTTTACCGAAAAACCTACAAACGACATCTCACTCAGCTTGATGAACTCTATCTAACCATCTATAAAAAAAAAGATTTGCACTATTCGCACCATACGTTATCTTCTTTTAATTTCTAATTTAAAAATTCACGTTCACTAAAAGATGGAATTGTTTTTTTGTTCAATATTTTCTGCAACTCGTCATATCTTTTTCACTATACAGCTCAAAGAACAGAAAAAAAATCTAAAATAATCAACCAGTGTTCTATGAAAATCATGATAAAAATTGAAACCATATAATTCAAATGCTTTGGAAATTCGAGATATGAGATTTTTTTCTTCTATACAGCGTTACAGCATAGATCTAGAGTCATCGACTCCCTCGAGATTTATACTGAAAACCAGAAACCCTAACTCGTTTTATTTTCGAAATAACTATAAAGACTTTCTACAGGTTAATATGATCGCCATTCGTAGTCCATGAAACATATTTTTTTAACTGAATCGTAATTAGAACGAATCATAGATTCGTGGTAGTGATATCAGGATATATAGAATTGCGTATGTATATATCGAGATAATTAATCGATATCAAATTATCAAAGCTTATAAGTGGTACAACCAAGAAAGTTTGGATAATACCGAACTGTAATAATTTATTTAATAATTAGTTTAGAATAAACAAGACAGCAATAACGTTGATAATAATATATGTATGTGTTACACACAACAAATGCACACAATGTGATTCTATTTGTACGATTTTTGACATAACCAAACTAAACTATAACTAACACTCAACAAGACTGAACACACACTACTTTCCACAAACTACTCTCTACTAACAACTGCTTTAATAATACTGCTTTAATGCTACCCTCTATTTCATATAGAACGCGAGTTTATATACTAGAGAGAGAATAAGAAAAATATAAATAGAAGAGAGAGAGAGAAACAGAGAGAGCGAGAAAGAAGAATATACTTAGAGATAAAAGGTATTGAGAGAGAATGGGATACAGAGAAAGAAGAAGATATACAGAGAGAAAAGATCAAGGGGGAAAAAATTCATTCGGGCATTCCCAACCATTCCCAGCCATTCCTAGCCATTCCCAACCATTCCTAGCCATTCCCAGCCATTCCTAGCCATTCTCAGCGATTCTCAGCCATTCCTAGCCATTCGCAACAATTCCAATATATTCCTAGCTATTCTAAAATTTTCTCAAATAGGGATCGACCATTTTTCTTAATGGGACTTTGAAGTCGTGTTAGTTAACATGAAACTTAAGATGTTTTTTCTTCTTAACACTTCATACTTGTAATTTATTGTTAATTGAGGATATTGAACTTAATTTTAGATTAATGTAGATGGTCCACCCCTACTCTCATGTAGTGTTATTTTTCATAAATTACTATATCTGTCTTTAGAACCTTGTCATTTTCTAAAGGTCATAGGTTTACATTAAAGTCGATTTACAT
>CAJNYU010002909.1:0-10044 GCA_905331475.1 Rotaria socialis
CGTAGCTTGAGCTGTACCAGATCGGATGCACTTAGCTTCAGTATCGCCATATAATATTAGTAAGTAGTAATTAAATGCCGCTTTCTTGGTGATACTTCCAAGCAAGTTTTCTATTTATGCTGGGTTATCAATCGGGTTTTCCATGAAAATCATTTCGAAGCTATAAAATGTGAAGTCTCTCAGCTAAATAGTTTTGGATAGCTACGTTCCACATGACTAAATCCTTTCAGTAGAGGGTTAGCGACGCAAACGTCGCGTTGCCTTGTATCATTTCTGTTTACAATTCACCAAACTCGCCATTCTATAACTTAAAACGACATATTAATGAAGTTATAACTGCTTCAAAACGATTTTGTGAAAATATAATTGTTGTTGGTGATTTCAACATAAATTTGAAGATTAAAACCAATTACAAATTTATTGAATATATGAAATCATTCGGACTAGCTTTGATTAATAAATTAAATAAAAATTCAACTAATGCTAAAACACAGATTGACTATTGCTTCGCTAATGTGAATGGCTGGAAATGTGATTATTTTGAAAGTCTAAGAAGTTTTCATAAACCATTATGGATAAGAAAACATGAAATTGTGAGTCAATTTCATGTTGATGAAAACGAACAGATTCGTACAGATATGCATTTGAATCTTGGAGATCTTAGCATTGATGATCGCTCTAACTGGATGGACATCGACGACCAATCTTCTTTCGAACAAACTCATACAGATATATCTTTTAATATTAAGGATTTTCACACCGATGATCAACCAGAGATAATGGAAATTGTTGAACAATCTTTTTTTGAAAATTATGAAATGACTGATGAAGAAAAGGATCAAATCCATACAGATATATCTTTTAACTTGAAAGAACTTAAAACTGATGGTCTATGTGCTTCAACGATATTTAACGAGAAATCTCCTATCGAAACTTACGAAATTGTTGATTTAAATACGAGAAGGATTCTTGATCACTTTCTTCTTGTACTTGATTCTAATAATACAACAGACACTGATCATATTTCTAATCAAGCTCGAATAATCAATGATTTGATTGAAAAATCACCATTTATAACTGTGCACAATAAAGACCTATCTGTACGATTAAAGCCAAAAACGGAATATTCTGTTCAAGAACTTGATTCAGTTTATGCTAGAACTCGCTCAACTGGAGATGGCAATTGTTTATATAGTTCTCTTTCGATAATGAATATCGGGTCTGAAAAACTAATGCATTCAATGAGATTGTTGGCAGTCAATGCAATGATTAATAGTAGACTATTTCGAAAAACTTCGTAAATTATTGCACTATTCTTTTGAAGAACAGTTGAAAAGAACTGCTATGGATACAATATGGGGTGGAGAAGTTCACACTCAAGCGCTTTCTATAGCTCTATTTCATGCTATCTATTCATATATCCAGTTTAATAGCGATCCACAAAATAGACATTATATTTCATCGAGTATTGAATTACAAGAACTAGTTGATCGATTTGTTAAAGGGACAGCAGGCGGTCATTTAAAATACATAGGATATAAATCCGATATGAATAAATTAGGATTTTGTCTTTATTACAGCGGTATTCTCTATGATGCTCTTTTACCTTTTCAAGATAATCCTCAACAATTTTTGCCACACTTTGACTTGATTAATATGAGTTTATAACAAGCTTTCAGTAAAACAACCAAGTTCTCATTCATGCGATTGAAGAGTCTCCGGAACTAGCTCCTCGCCGCGTCCTATGGGACAAAAAGAGGGCATCCGCAGGGCCTAAGGGGCAGCTCCTTAGTGCGCTCAAGGATGAATTGTTTTAGGCAGTTTGATCGACACCAATCTACCACCAGCTTCATTTTTTTGAAGTACACAACACTCGGATTTTAATCCGAGGTTTCCGCATTTATTCAATCTATTTATTCGATTATTGATATATTCCTTGATATTATTTAACATAGTTGTATCATTGATAATACCATTATTATTTGAGAAGAGTGATTCCAATTGAATGAATTCATTTTGATATTGTTGTTCGTATTCTTGTATTTTTATTTAAGAAATATTTAAGAAATAATTTAACCATAGACGTTTTGCTTCTTGTATAATTTTATAACGTTTATTTTTTATTTCAATGGCTCTTGCATTATTATTCAATGGTAAATAATCAATAGATGAAATAAAATCTTCCAGATGATTAAAATTTTGTAGTAAAAATTTACAATGAATTCTTATTTCTAACATTGATTGTTCTTTCCAAATTTCTGCTTGTTTTTCTCGTATTGTAATCAATCGATTAATATATTCATTCTGAAAAGATAATCATTCAATAAGAAACATATGTATTCGACTAAAAATCAAATGGATTTACTTGTTGATTGTTCATAGAAGAAGACGTGGATATCGTTGTCAATAGTTTTTTCTTCAGAAATATCATCTTTAAATTTGATCAATTTGATCAATTTATCATTATTTCTTTTTGATAAATATTTTCGTTCACGATCCACTAATTCTTGAAGTCGTTGTTCCATTTGTTCAAATGATAATTCTATCATTGGACATGTTTGAAATTGTTGTTCTTGTTTTGTTAATTCAAATTGACGATGATTCAATTGCTTTTTATTATTTTCTGTATAATTCATTACATATTGTTTACATAAATCGAAATCATTTGCCTTTGACATCGTATAAAATTGATCCTTAATATTAATTCAAAAGAGAACGTAAAGAATAATTTGAAGATAAAATAAAATAAACTTACTGGCCATAAATGTTGTTGTAAACCAATATCTAAATAAGATTGCCATAATTGTCGATCCTTTTCTAAACAATATTGTTGATCTAATAGTTGAAGTCGTACATTAATAAATTGTTTTTCATCTTTTTTCTTTAATGAATAATTTAAAGTTTTATTTAATATTTCATAGAGTATCGATGATGATCGTGTTAAATACATCGGTTGTCTAAATATATAAAAAAAATAAATACGATGGATAATTTTGAAAATTTTGAAAATATACACATACCGATAATTTATATGTTCGTTTATATCATTATTATTTTTATTGATTACTGGATTCTTAGTCATGATTTCTGATATATTCTTCATTTTTGTTTTGATGATGGTTGCATAATAGATATTGAACTCGTTGATGGTGTGTGTGGGTGTGGGTGTATAGGAAGCTACCACGATGCGTTTCGATCCAGCTCAATGGATATCATCGGGTGGCTTAATATCTTCAAAATCGATTTAAAATTCAAAAGAAAATTTTGAGCAAATCAATTAAAGACAAATTCACACTGTTCTGATTCAAAACCGAAGTAGAATGGTAAATGTGGGTGTGGGTGTGGCTCAAGGGGGAAAAGGCGCGACTTCCGTACTTCCGCACTTCCTTTGTACTCCCCGGTACTTCCCTGTACTTCCCTCGTACTTCTCTTGTACTTCCATGTACTTCCCTCGTACTCCCTCGTACTCCCTCGTACGTCCTTCGTACTTCATTGTACGTCCACTGTACTTCGCTCATACTTCCATTCTACTTCCATCGTACTCCCTTGTACTCCTCTCGTACTTCCTTGTACTTCCATTGTACTTCCGTGTACTTCCACGTACTTCCATGTACTTCGATCCAATAGAAAAGTAGATGCAACAGCTTCACGAAATGCTCAGTATAGCTGTTGGAATCAGTTTGTCTGTTGGTTGTCGAGGTTGGATAACTTGAATCTGGCATCAATTTTTAGATAGTTTTTACCAGATGCGTTTTTGATCAAAATATTTTTTTTTGAGAAAGAATCAATTTCAGTAAAGTTTGACCAGAGGTTCTCGAGATCGGGGAACTCGAATCTGACATCGGTTTTTAAGAATTTTTTACTCAATTTGTTTTTTGGTAGAAAATATTTTTTTGGGAAATAAATTCTTTTCGATAAAAGGAGAAGGGCGTATAAGACCGTTTTGCGGCTACCCCTTCAGATTTGAATTATTTCTATCATACATTAATCAGGGATCATTCTTGATCACTTTTTTCAACTTTGTTTCTGGAAAATCGACATTGACGATTTTTTTGCCTGGGTTACCACACAGGTATCATTGAAAACAAAAGTTGTTTTATCGCGAGCCAAAGCCAGATGTAATTGTAGATTTAAGGATACTGATTACGAATATCACAATAAGAGCTCCGAAAATTCCTTTATTCTTTATAAAACCTGAACCACTCGCTTGACCCTATTTTTCATTATTTGGTCCCTCATAGAATAACGAAACAATAAACTTTAGTGCAAAATGATTTTCTCTAACTGATAATTTTGAGTTCTCTGCGAATTTTAAGTTTTTGTATCGAAAAAATGTAACTTAAGGAAAAAAGTAGGGATTTCGTGGGAAAATTTGACCCCTTCTCGCCATATTTGTCTACCATGAGAATGAAGAAAGTCTACCGCAATGTCAAATTTTGATCGTAAGTGCAGTTTTTCAAGCTCTATCGACTGAAGATCTCAAAAATAATAGAAAAATTGTGCAACAGGGTGAAAAGTTAATAATACGATTAATTTCTATTAAATTGCTGTAGGAAACCACTGTCACTTAAAAATATAAGATCGGGAAATCAACAAATATATAGTCCATCTTGTACAGATTAATGCACTGTGCACACAGTAAAAAAATATGGCTGTCCGCTCTTTCCTTCGGTTCATAAATTCGCTTCACAAGATGTATGAATCGTTGCAAGGAAGTAAAATTTTACATCAATTTTTGAACCGAAAGAAAGAGCGGAGACCCACCATTTTTTTATTCTATGTACAGTTGATTAAGCTCTGCAATATGGGCTACATATCAGTTGATTTCAGGATCTTACATATAATCGTGGCTGTGGCCCACTACATCAATTGATACAAATTATTAGTATTATTAATTTTTGACACTGTTACACAATTTCTCTATTATTTTAGAGATCTCCAGTCGATAGAGTTTAAAAAACGACGCTTACGATTAAAATTTGATTTTGCCGCAAGACTCGCTTCATAGCAAACTACTAATGAAAAAACTATACATTTAAAAGACATTCAATGTTTGCCACTAAATCGCCACCTCGTTTTCTAAAGCGTTCTTTTTTCGGTATCAAAGGTTCAGATTCGTGAAGAGCTCAACATTTTTGGTTAGCAAACACATTTTCTACTTAATTTAAACACAAATGCTATTGTATAACGGCCCCAACAATGAAAAATAGGGTGAAACGAGTGGTGACGACGATTTTGGAAACAAAGTAGTTTTGAGACTTCTTATTTGTACATTCGTAATCAGTACCATTAAACCTGCAATTACATTAGGCTTTGGTTCGTGATAAAACAAATTTTGTTTTCGATGATACCTGCGGAGTACCCCAGGCAAAAATCGTCAGTGTCGATTTTCGGGAAACGAAGTTGAAAAAGTGATCAAGAACGATCCTTGATTAATAGCTGATAGAAATAATTCAATTCTGAGGGGTGGGGCGCAAAACGGCCTAATCCGCCCTCCTCCTTGCCTAATATTCTCAGAAGTATTACAAATCTGCAACAATATAAGCTTACGCTATTTTTCCGCTTTTTCTGTTTTTCTTTTCGCTATTTTCCGCTTTTTAAGGTCAGCTTTCCCATTTGTAGATCTCATCAGGTGACAACCCTGTGTGACATTCTTACCATCTGCTGGCAGCTGATAAGATGAAATGATCAATTCGATTAGCGCAATGAAAAATACAAATATTTTTCTGTTAATAGAAGAATATCTATCGAAAACTCTTATAGAATGTATTATATATCATAGTTCTGAATAATAGCATACTTAAAATGAAAACCATGATACTTATATGAGAAGTTGTTCATAGTTCAAGATAGTTCATTGTATTTCTCTTGTACTTCACTCGTACTTCCCTGTACTTCATTCGTACTTCCTTGTACTTCCTTGTACTTCCTTGTACTTCTCTTGTACTTCCATGTACTTCCTTGTACTTCCATGTACTTCCATCGTACTTCAAATTTTTTTTGAAGTAGATGAAGTCGCGCTTTTCCCCCCTTGGGTTTCGTCGAGTTTTACGATACCATATAAGTATCCATAGAATCATACGAAACCAGTATGAGGTTTCGCGAAATCCAAGGTTCTGTAAAAGACTTCAAAGAGTTTTAAAATGTAAAAAGGTTTCGTCCGGAACCCTTCGAATTGTGTCTTACCCACATGTTTGGTCAAACACCCTTTCGAGTTTCATAATCAGAAGAGTTTCTTAATAAACCTTGTCTACAATTCGTTCATCAGTACATTACCACTCAAAATAATAACTTCTATTTTTTACTGTTCAGACTTTTAGAAGCACCCCATTCACACACAACAACAACATCAGTTTCCGAGCTTTTCCCAATTTGTAAGAGGATCCCACAGTATAAAAGCTTTTGACCGCTACACAAGGAGACCATCATCTCAGTTCAATATATTTCTGAAGAACGTTTTCGACCACCACATTGCACCGATCAAAAATTTAATTGCTGCCACAATAAGATTTTTTATTACAACTCCGGGCAAAAATTGCCAAATAACTTTGTAATAGGTTATCGAGGTCCAGCAACCCGAATATGTAGTCAACTTTTCGCGTCGCGTCCCCATTGGTCAGAAAGTCGGTCCCTGCCTAAGTCAAAAACTGTAAAGGTAGGTTTTTTATTTCAACTCCGAGATAAATTCTGAGGCAACTTTGCAATAGCTTATCGAGGTCCAGCAACCCGAATATGATTTTTATTTAGATCAAGCGTCATTTGATCAAATAAAAATGGTAAGTTCTACTTTAAAACTTAAGACATGGTGAAGTATTTGTTTCGATTTAGCGCAAGGGTCACTTGAACAAATGATAAGGGAGAGTTGGGATTTGAAAGTTACAAGTTGATGAATTTTTTTTTCTGTTTAGATCCAGGCTCAGCTCTACAAATACTAATGGTAAGTTCCATTTTTATAAGTTACAACCTGAGGAAATATTTTACGTATATTTAGATCCACCCTCAGATAAAGAAATACTAATGGTGAGTTCGATTTTGAAAGTTATATGCTGATGAATTATTATATTTATATTTAGGTCAAGTGTAAGATGAATAAATACTAATGGTGAGTTCGATTTTAAAAGTTATCACCTGATAAATCATTTTATTTCTTCTTAGACCGATTCTCAGATGAAGCAATATTTAATGCTGAGTCATTTAGAAAGTTAAAAGCTGATTAATTAATTTTTCTTTCTTTTTAGATGAAACATCCCACACCGATCGCTTCACCCACCGGAATCTGGAGAAACTGGCAGGAAAGATGCCTGAAAGTCCACGTATTCTGTAAGGGAGCACATGGTGTCGGTGGAACATGGAAACAGTATCCCGGTCGCAAACCTTCCTGATTTTTCTAGTGAGTTCCGACCAACTTGAGATGCCTTTCGGCAAGTTGCGGTGGAAATCATTGAAAACAATTTGCGAAAGTTGGTGGTCGTAATACTGCTTCCATGTTCCAGCGATATCCTAGGTTCTCCTGCAGAATACGGCGACTTTCAGACAACTTTCCTGGTGGTTTCTACAGAACCCGGTTCTTTTTTAGAGAATGGGTGTGTTTTGCAGTGAATAGTGGTGGAAAACTACTTCCATAATGGAGCATAGCACCCGGCGGATCCGTCATTCAATATTGCGTGGTGAATTATACAGAACCCCTGTTATCAGCTATTAAAATTTAGGCTTTTTACGAAACCCAATTTCTACGAAGCCTCAAAGAATTTCGATTTGGTTGCAAAAATCAGATACCTTTGGGGTTTCGTATGGTACCTTTTTTTTCAGTGTGAGTTCACGAGATCTCTCTGTAGGGAGCATTCTCCGTACAATCATTGTCAGCATTCGGCATAAATAATGTTTTCAACGAAATTTGATCTGTGGTACCCACTATTTCACACTATTTATTGTTGTGTTTCTCGGTAAAAGCCCATTATTCCGATAAGTGACTTTCTTTGCCAAATAGACGTCTTCAATCAGAATGTAGGAAGAAAAGGAATCCAAGAATGGACTCTTGTATAGCACACTAATGGTTTCGAAAGTTTATTTATACATGCTATTCGAAGAATCGAATCGTGCACATCGTCATTCCAAGTTTCTCTCGCGTAAATGTAAATAACTTTTGCATAGGATGAAAAAGTCACCTTCTAGCACATAGTAACACTGTAGAAAAGGTAAAAAACTGTGCACCGCATTGTTACATTTTGTCTGTTGTTTTTTCATCGCAGTCTACTGATTGTTGCGAAGTAAGATTCACATAGTATGAGTAGGGTGTTTTCTTCGATTCATATTGGCTTGGGTATATCGTTATTTCTTCTCTTTCGTTCTTGCCGAAGTCTACACAGTTTGTTCCAGGATGGACTGCATGAAAACCCGATCCATTCATACTGCTTCATTATATATCATATTATTACCGTACTTGTAACATGCAAAAGCGGGCAAGTTACGGATAGAATACCATCGACTAATACTATACCAACCCAATCAGACAAACCATGAAAAAAATGCGTAATAACGCACTGGAATTTAATAGGGACGCATCAAAACTGACACTAGTTTTGAAGTTTTGGTTTTGACTCAAAACCAAAATTGACAAGACTTTTGACGGCTTCCGTTTTTCTCAGTCACGCAGGGATGTGTATATACAGCAAAAATTGTTCGTCTGTTCGCTACTCTCTGAACGGCTGAAAACTGAATGTCTGTTTTTCGGACGTGACATAATTTTTCATGGTTCTTCTCAAAACTAACCTAGGTTTTCGATATCGAGGAACTTCAATCGGCGCCTCATGTTCCTTGGGTCCTCATTGGTCCACCGGGGTCCAATACATATCGAGTTCTTCAGAAAATGGCTCCCTGGAGGCTATTTCATGTGAGGAGTTCGATTTTGGTACCGTTTCCATTCACCCCATTCGTCAGTCGGGAACCAATAGCAGTTGAGGTTTCTGTAAAACGGATTCTAAGGGGTAATTCGAGTCAGGGACTTCGAATCTGAGCTCCATTAGCCTCTATATCCTATTGGTTGATCAGAAACCAACAGAAATACCACTTTCTGAAAAATGCTATTCTCCAGGAAACTCGAGTCGAAAAACTCGAATCTGGCATTCATTTTGGAGAAATCAATATTGCAATTGCTTATTGGACAAATAAAAGTGCTCCGAGAAAAACCCCGATGGAATTCAAATTGCCCACATGGAATTACCTATAGGGAGACATATTCTGAAAAACTTGATTTATATTTGTTTTCGGCTGACCAATAGATTTTTAAGGAAAATGGATCTCAGATTCGAGCTCCTCGATCTCGAAAACCTAGGTTAGATTTCAAGAACAACCATAAAAAATCGTTTCACGCCCGAAAAACGGACACCCAGGTGGATGAATCCTACACCGGATCCTATCGGATCTGGTAGGATCCGACCATCCGACAGAATCCGATGGGGTTCCGGGTAACAGATCGAGAGTTGGATCCGACGGGAAAAAAAGCATTTTCTTATTTATGTGTGAATAAGCATGTTATGTTAACAGAACACAAGGGTTATACGGGATTGGTGGATTCCGATGAATTCCGACACAAGATCCGATCGGATTCCAACACTAGGATCCGACAGTCGATCCGTCACCCGGAATCCTATAGGATCCTAACATCGGAACGACTCTCCTGGACATGCAATTTTCTGCCATTCAGCAGTAGTGTCAAACTTGAAGCTTGAATTCAATTGAAAATTGAAATTTTCAACTTTCAACTTTTGACTGCCCAGACAGACAAAATTCAAAACAAAAACGGTGAAATACACGTAGAAATTTTAACGAAAATAAAATCGTAAAAACCGCACATTTCTACGATTTTATCTCTGCTAGCTTCTCTACGATACTGAACGCATTTAAAATCAGCGCATATTTATCAGTTAGAAATCTACGCATAAATACCATTTGCAAATCTACGCATTTTTACTGTTTACAAATCAACGCGTTCTTAACGCATGAAAATGTGCGCTTTTCCTGATTTTTATCTACGTTAACTTTTCT